>JAQFZH010003503.1:0-13719 GCA_034695485.1 Entomobrya nivalis | reverse complement strand
ACAGGTGAATGAGCAACAGGATTTCAAATTGCATAACATCTCACATCCTTGCGCGATTAGCTCAATCAGCCCGTACATATCATTGGCATAAAACATTGGTATATTCTTGGGACAGGGGCTGATGACCAGCAACATATACGGATTCCTCACTTTTATGTTTAAATCAACCCATTCAATACATTATAACATGCATCTCTCCAATTTTTTATACATAAATAAAAAGTATGCATTTATTTATATATCTAACATAGTTGTTGTTCAATTACAAATACAATTGTCCCAAAATAGTGTGTTTATTTGTACATAGGTTTAGAATGTTAAATATGTGTTTATAGGTTTAGAAATTTGATGCTCTTTCTCCGCCAAATCTACTTATTTGTTTACAGAAGGAAAATACTATAATTTCCAAAGTATATGCTAAAATGCAACATAAAGAAAGAATAAATAAAAATATCCAAATAGTTTCCAGGTCCTCTAGCCTAACTTTGTTTTCAGATTTGTTTCCGAGTCCTCGCGTGCATATCTCTTTGTACTGGAAGAAGCAGTCAAACTCCATCCACACACTTATCATAGCCGTTAATGATGAAGCAATTACTGGACTATTTACCGTTTTCGACATTTCAACGCCGTTAATGTCTTCAAAAAGTTTATAACTACTTAGCTTTGCATATCTGATCTGTAAGGAATATATTCCAGATTCCACGACATACGACAAAGATCGAACGAATCTTCTCTCCAAAAAACTGTTTCTTGTCGAAATCCAAAATATTTGAGTGGTGAAAAGTGGAATTTCTCCGTTTTCAAATATAAAGTGACGTTCGAGTACCATCATATACGCCTTGACCAATGACAGTTTCATTTGAAACTTGGTCATAAACAAGTCAGAGCCATACAGGTAAGCAAATTTGTCACCTTTCATGCATTCGTCTGTGGTATTTTGCAAGTTACCTCCTTCATATATTTGAATCACATTTTTACGCTGACAACCAAATTGGGCTTCATTAGAAGAACCAAGGATACCTTTCAGGTTGCTGGCCGTCCATGTTCTACGGTCCATTTCTACCAGTCGGGTATCGTTCTCATTATATTTTCTACTGTAATTTTTATCACGATCATCGTAGTCAAGCAAGTAAATGTGGGAAAGGTAGGTTAATGCAGAGTTCTCAAAAACTAAGTTCATTTTAGAATTAAATAGTAATTCTTGAAAAGTTGATGGAACATTTCCTGGCATTGGCTCCTTTGTCAGATAAGAGTATAATGAAGATGTATAAACCAAGCGCAACATAATGGCTGTGTATAGCCAACTAAATATTAACATGATATTGTGTTTGCTTAGAAAAGTTGCTCCATTTTCGCCTTGTTCAATTAGGGTTGAAAATATCCAAAATAAGACTCCTTTGAAACCAGTTGATTTTAATAGTATATAAATCCCTGCAGTGCTGCCCAGTATAACCACCCAACCTATCGGATCAAATGGAGCTAACAGACTACTTAAAGTTTTTGATTTCATACTAGGTTCTGAAATTTTTATAAAGACAGAATATTTTATGCCATAAGAACGAGTACCATGCTGCTATACAGAGTATGTATTCAATTCATCTAAATTGTCGGAGATTAGAAAATTTTCTAAAGCAATTTTATGAATACTGTAATGGGAACAATTAATGCTACATTGAATGATCCGTTTGATGCAGGTACTAAATTCAGAAGTATCCCTCCAAGGAAGCATATTTCTGTAAAAACTCTCATAATAACAATTTGTCGCAGAGAATGTTAATATAAAATCCGATTTGCCTTTTGTTTGTTTCTCAAAATTGATATTTTCAAATATTTGGTACAGTTCCGCAAGCGAAAAATGGGCCTCTAGATCTGTGGTTGCAATGGTTACCAAGCGAACGTCTCGAATAGTATATGGTGGCCATGAATAGCCAAGCTTTAGCCGGAATATGTACGGGTTGCAGGAAATACAATTAGCGTAAACTCTGTATGGAGAATCTAAAAAAACAATAATGTTAGAGCTGAGGAAGAATGCTAAACTTATGTAAGCTGGTTCATCGATATTTTTAATATCTTCAAGATAGGACGATAAAATTACATAGTCAGGGGCAATGTACTTCATGTTTTTAGTCTTCTCTGGATAGTTTTCTGGGCTTTTGTAATATGGAAAAGAAGTATATACTGTCTGTTCTAAACTTTGTGCTTGTGTGGTAGGAAGTTGTACTAGACAGAAACCACTGTGCTGTTTATTTATAATTATGTCACGTAACGGGATTTCTATGGTATTACTTTTACTGTTGAACTCGTTGACTTTATGTTTCTCGTTAAAGGTTTGAATCATAACACATAAATATGCATCAGTGTTAGTCGAACTCAGGCTACAATAATACAACAAACTGTAGAACAGATCAAACCACCCTTCGTATTGATGTTTAGAAAAGTGAACTGTACATTCTGACGAAAGTGTTTTAAATATGTTCCTGTATTTATTAAACTGGTTGGTGGAATATTTTGAAAAGTGAAAACTGCTGTAGTAGTTGAAATAAAAGTCACGTATACTCACAGCGCACAGTGGGAAAATACAAAATATTAATTGCAACGCAGGTTTCATTTTGTTCAAGTAATCAATAAGGGAAACTGTTTATTCAGAAGAAAAATTTGACAATATTTCAAGGGAACTAGGTATGGTATTTTTAAAAGCTATTTCTGTTGCTTTTGTTTCCCATAAAA
Organism: Entomobrya nivalis; assembly: GCA_034695485.1. Taxonomy (NCBI): domain Eukaryota; kingdom Metazoa; phylum Arthropoda; class Collembola; order Entomobryomorpha; family Entomobryidae; genus Entomobrya; species Entomobrya nivalis. The sequence goes on along the minus strand of JAQFZH010003503.1, from coordinate 10,992 downwards.
TAAAACAATGCAGCCCCAAGAAAACCGACTTTACCACATTATAAGTAGACCACTGATTATTATCTAGACTTCTCCCCCTAGCAAATTTTAAATAATTTAAAAAAAATACAAGTATCCACTCAGGCATTGTTCAGATTTCAACTATCTCCTGAATTGATAAGCAGTAATACATTTAGTAGTACAAAGAAATTGTGAAGTTGTAGTACTTCACAAATCCCTCCACACGTGTCTACAATGTGAAATGTTTTAATGATTGAAGCAAATATAATTAACGAGTAAGGGGGCCATAGCCGTGAGCTGAGCTCACTTAAGCATGCATACATAAAAGCATAAAGAGAGAGAGGGAATGCGTGTTTGAATAATGTCAACACAACCAAGCGACCAATCAGGTGAGGTGTCCTATACAGAACAGACAATCCATAAGTATTTTATATTGAAGATTTCCCAGTGCTCAACAAGCCTTGTTATAACTTCAATATTTGAAATTCAACGATTCCACCTAACATCGCACTAATTAATTTAGCAACGCTTTATAGCTATGAAATTCAATTTGAGAGCCTTCTTACGATTTCAAGGAGCTTATCAAATATGGACTCGAAAATTTAATTTCAAGCAATTTGTCAGAAGGATAATCTTATATGTTTAAAGAAAAGACGTGTGTGAAAGATTTGTACAATTAAGCGTTAGCGCAAAACACAAGCGTTAGGATACTGTTTGGTAGAAGTTTATTACTTGAATCAAGTGAAATCAACGAAATTTACATCTGCTCGTTAATCAACTCGGCAATCCCAACATTTGACAGTAGCGTTGTGATCTAGTTTTAATTAGAACACGTTTACAAACGTTTCAATTAGGAAATCGAATGTTAACAATTTGGAAATCGTGTATAACGTAAAGGGTGTAAATCTGGTGGATCGTAGTCCGGATAATTTTTATTACACTTTGTGTTGTTTTATTTAAGTACAATTTTTAATAGTTGGTAAATGTACTAAGCCATTAGTTAATGTTGATGTTGAATCATGTAAATTAAAAATTGCTCCAATTTGCATCAAGTTTTATGGATATATTAAAAAATCCTTAAATGAAAACAACAAGTTAATAATCGAGACGAAACAGATCCCTAAAAAACAATAGAGCAGCAAACTTGAAAATTGTGATAGCGGTTTAAACTAAGTATAAGAGCTTATTAAAGTTATGATGTGTTGATAATGCCATACATACATATCCCTGTAATTTTGGGTTAAAATAATTATTACTTTGAGTTAGTACTAATTTAATAAAAACTAAAATCTAAAGGCTTATTGTTGGACATTTTTTTGTTGACCTGGTGACTAGAAAAGATGACCATTCCCTCAGAAAATTCATCCAGTTCCTCGAATTACAGATCTAGAACAAAACGTTTTTACGATATTTTTGGTAAATGCTAACACAGATCTATGTAATATTGCATGTGCCAAGTAAGTGAACCTCGCACTTAAAGAATAAAAAAATCTTTCTGTTTTCTTTGGCATTCCATTTTATGGAATTAGATAGTTAAAAAAGTATGATTTGGGTAAAAAGGAATGTTTGGAACAATAAATGGCTTTTCCTTCTACAAAATTTACTAACTTTTTTTTGTAAAAATGTACCAGTTTCTTTTCCATCGATTAACAGCCAGTTAATCTGATTTTCTCAAACTTACATGTCTTTGATGTTCACAAGTTGAACTTGATGACTTGGATAAACTTAGGTAAGTAGTTAAGTAGCATGTTAGAACGGACAGGTGAGGGTCTTCTTAAAGTGTTGTTCTAAAGGCTCACGCTCGCGCGTTGACAGAGTGCTGGTAGCAAGGCAGATGGCAGTGCAACTGGTCGACTCGCAGAGCTCACTTGCAACCTGGGCCCTTCTTTGAAAAGGGCAGCCTATCGAGATGGTATGGATTTGTACGTAGCCTTTTTCTCAAAGAAGGGCCCAGCATGCAAGTCTCCTTCTCAACGCAGAAATACAGCAATGCTGCTTTGCTTGTCAGTGCTGAGGTTTGAGTGAGCTGAGGTTTGAGTGAGCTGAGCTGATATGCGAGAAGCTACTCTGAATGCAAGTCATTTTCAACCAACCCAAAAATCTTGCAATTCATTTTTATTTTCCTCTCCTTTTTACTATTTATTTAAGTAGCACACCAGTTAAATATTTAGCTGCTAACTATCACATTTATTTTTCGCCTTCTAATTTTAGAGACTCGAATCAGAGACCAGAATACTTTATCCCATTTATCTACTCTAACTAGATAAATTAAAAGTCAAATCCCTTTTAGTAAATGATCCCAAGTCAGTCAAGTCAGTATAACTAACATTAGAAAAATAAATTGCAAACGGTTAATATTAATTAATTACTATTAAGTATACTTAAAGCGTTGGTTTTATTTAACAGTTGGAATTACATTGGCATTGAGTTATCTTTGTGGCAGTTCCAATTAGTTTAAATGAGGAGTAATACATGTCGGGAGAATATATTCATTCAATTATTCTCAGTGTGCCCCATTGCTTGTCCGCGTAGCAAAGCTTTTCTCTTTTGCACCTGTCCAATCAGCTCAGTTCACAGCTGAGCAGACAATCAACTTATTTCACCAAAATAACAACATCAACTTTTTCTCAGGCGGACCTCTGCTCCGTTATCTAAAGTCGTGCAAGGTTGTGAAAATGTATATTGGGGATACAAATTTTGTAGAGCCGTTGACTCCTTTGACTGTTGAACAGTTTTCTGTTCAGCAAACTACTAGTCTTATGCTTATGCAAGTGTAACAACATAGTTTGGCATACTTCAAAGGTACGTACAAATGAAATCATGGGCACTGGAAATAAACGTGCAAATTTAGCCAATCTATAATATTGAAACGAAAATAAAAAATATGGCGTTTTAGTTTTAATATCGGTACCTGAAAAATCAGAAGTGCTAATCTGATTATTTCAAGGTGCTAGTGTTTTCAATCTACCCATTTTAAGTGTTTAATGAGCAACTGGATCTTAACTGTTTGTTTTTTTTGTAAATTACCATTTCAAATAATTATCAAATTTGCAATACCATTATTTGTTAAAATTTGATTGGAAATTGTGGTGGAATGGTTTAATATTTTTATTGTGATAGGCTGGTGGTATTTATTGTTTCTTTAATTAATATAACTTGCTTAAGTTACAGCAGCAAATGAATTTGATCGCTCAAATATCATAAGTAGCTAAAGTACTTAATAAATACCCTGACTTTTACCTCAGTCGGAGTAGGAGTTAGATATAAGAAGTGTGTGCAAAATCAAAATACGTAAAGGAAATTGAAAAAGCGTGAATCCAAAAAAATCAGTTCACGCAATAAACAGACATTTTTAGACGGGTGTGTTATTGGTATGCCAGTGTTTGGTTAATTGCCATCAAATAATGTATTTTTGATAAAACATGGTTCATCAGATAAAACTACTCGGTGTGACGATGCATGTATTTACCGAACAGCGATCAATAAACGGGTACCTAATGACCGTGTTTACACAACCCTGGTAGTATCACAATAGCCGAAATAAATGAAAACAAAATTAAATGATCAACTGGCATCTGCAAGGTTGGCGAAGAGCCGACTGGTTCTTTGCTACAGGTTTTTCGTGAAGTGATGATCACGTTTGAGTGGGTCACTTTGTTTTGGAAGGGAGTTTGTAAAATAAAGGAATGAGTAAATGAATGCCCCAGGGTAAATAGGCTTCAAAACCCATCTGCTTACTTACGACTACGAAGGGCCTTTTATTGGGGTCTCAAACTTGCAAATACACCTTGAGAATGAACAATACTTTAGACATCCAGCATTTAGTTCCAGGATTTTCGATTAAGTTGCCCTGAATATGAAAACTTGTGATAAACTACTTAATGAATAACACCGTTCCAAGTTTTGCATGAGCGTGATGAAACCTCGAGTATTTTATTTCCACGATGATTAGCCTAATAACCAGTGTTTAACTATTCATAAAAAGCGTTTTTCTTTAATCGTTACCTTGGGTTTTAATATAACAGTATTTGTTAGAATGAGAAAAAAATCTTGAATTCGTCATTACCGAAAAATACTCCATCCAGACAAGGTTGGCCTCATATTATATTCCAAATTCATGGCATTTTTCCAATTCATATGGTAATATTTGATAAACAGCCACTCGCTTTTCAGAGAGAATTCAGTGCATTTAATTCACACGTCCTGCTAGCAAAAACATTTTTAACCGTCTTCTTGTCGAAATAGCTAGACGACAGATTTTGAAATTTTTATGAACTTCTCGAAGTAGGTGCGACAAATAGTTTGAGCCAACTTCAGAAGTATAAATCATTTCGTAATTTTCTTTCATGTCAAATATACTACGAAGATATGCCGTGCGAAAATAGTTTGATAAACAACTTTTAGCTATGCCTTTAATCTGAAATTAATAACACGAATTCCTTTCATATTATACAATTACTATTATTTTACACAGCGAAAAACACTGTTAGAAAAAATAATGTACAAAATCAGAATAAGCAATCAGTATTTTTGTTCGGAAGTCTTTGGAATCTTAATAAATAAACCTTATTCTCTAATTTCGACGGCATGCCACGGTTTGTCCTTGATTGCCGCAGCACTCTAATTAAACATTTATTTTAAAAGCAGTATAATAGCATGGATCGCTCTGATAGTGGCATAATTGTCGAACAGTTCCTAGGTTTCAAGTCGTATGCACTATATTTTTATTGAAAGAATTAAGCATATTTTAAACGGCTTTTAGAAGCTTTAACCTTTAAATGTTTTTACAGCCTTCCACATAAACAGCTAAAGTCAAGTATTCATTCCAGGTGTAGACTCGAATCTTTACACAAGTTTCAAAATGCTCACGTCTGAAAACCTTCTTGAAGCTCTGGTAGAGCAAATGAGTGTGACTGCCTGGTTTGGTAGCTTAAATTTTGAATGGAAATACAAGCAACGATGTTTTCAACTTAAATCCAAAAAGAAGCAGCGTATATACAAAACTAGGTGTTTTGCAAGCGCTATTTATACGCTTCTAGTTGTTTGGCAAATAATATGGACATGGGAGGGAACTAATGTCTTTGTTAAACTCCACAGTGTGTTTACCATCTCCGCTTTACTGCTATATCTTTACATTCATTGGGTTTTATATTCAAAGGGCATTCTGATTGTTTCTTATTTGAATGGAATGCTAATGTTTGAGAAACGCATGAAAGGTAAACACATTAATATGTTATGTGAGAAAATTTAAATGACTAATATCTGCTCGTTTATTTATCCAGTCCAGAACAGGAATGGTACAACCGACATTGGTGGTAGCCAACTCACCAAGCTTGTTTTGCAAGTCCTGACAGTGTCACAAGTGATTGCACCTTTGTTTTACGAGCTGGACTTGATAAGGAATCCATGTCTACCGGTTCATTTGGGAGGCTACTGGATCGTCGACATGCAATGTAATGGGCAAATTTGCACATATTCGCAAGCAACTTGGACATTTGATGAAATATTTTCAAAATCACTAGTCGGTTTGGTCAGCTACTTCAATTGGAGTTTCCTTTTGAGTGCATGCTATTTCCAAATTACACTTGCTCTACTTCTCAAAACGTTATGCTTAAAACGTTACATTCAATTAATTGGTCGGAAAATTTACTTGAGTTTATTAAGAGAACGTAAAGCTAATTGGCATACTTGTCTACTATACAGGGAAATTGAAGTGATGTCCACCGAATATCGCAGACTTTACTCTTGCTGCATGACAGCATGTATTTTTGTTGCTGTAACGTTTCTACATTCGATAAGCTTGTATGCCTGCTTCAACTTTGGACTGGAACTGCCTCTGCCAATGTTTCTTTTATTTTCGTTGAACTCAGTAACCAATGGCATTGTGATTGTATGCATGTACACCAGTTTGGCAAATGTATACACTGCATCCAAATATGTTTTGGAAGTCAAACTGAAAACTAGGAAAATAAGTGGTCCATGGTTTCGACGTTATCTAAAATCATGCAAGATTGTGAAGGTTTTTATTGGTAATACAAATTTTGTAGAGCCGTTGACCCCCTTGACAGTTGAGCAGTTTTCTATCCAACAAGCTGTTTGTTTGATGCTTTTAGAGGAATAGTAGCTATCTAAAAAGATAAAAGGCTTAGCTAAGATGTTATGGTGAAGTTTGTGTTTACATTCCATCATAATCTGGTACGTACACTGTGTGAAGCTTTAAGGTTAAAGTATTGATTGTTAAAATAGTTTAGTGAGAAGGGTAAGGGGCTATCTCAATGTCAGTCAAAAAATCTTAAGAATTAAATACTTTGTTCCATAAGTCTTATTATTATATAACACTTTTTAAAGTCTTGGAAAATTAACTGCTTAATCATAGATTAAGTGAAAATAATGCTTGAGAAACATTTAATTCTCTAACTTAACTTATCACTTGTAAACTATGATGTTTTAATAACAGCGTTTATCAAAAGCTAAAAAAGTGGAGAAGCGAATTGAATATAATTGTGTGAATAGGTTGTGAAAAAGTTGTCTTTGTTCAACTCAAAAGTCAATTATTGTAAAATATTTTATTTATATTCACTACACGTTAGATTTGATACATAATCCATCATCCTCCTCAGAGTTTTGTAATGTTTGAAGCCAAGATAAAGAATTGCTTATAATATACAATGTATGGTTGGTAATAACGTGCCAGTTCAGAATACATTGCGGAAAATAACTTGATTTTTATTTAAAAACGAAGTATATTCATAAAAATGGGGTCAGACTCCAAGGTTGAATGATCTTATAAGATACCTTATAAATATGGGTTTCTGAATATACTTACTATACATACATACAGGTTTGAGTTCTAAAAATTGTTGGCTATTTTTTGTTTATTTGACTTCATTTTGATATGAATGATCTAAAAAATAAATAAAATAAGCTGCTCAACGCCTTCAATAATGAATCCCTCGTTGGATATAGAAATTTCACAAAAATGATGCAATACTTGACGTCGGATTTACACGGATTTTTTATTACATAGGTTGTGTTAGTTCCTAAACATGGTTTGTTTTAAAATATTTACTTGCCAGGAAGAAAAAGCCACTTTATTGCCGAAATTGTGAACAATTACAGGTCTGAAATATTAGTTAGAATGTTGATATGCACAATACCAGACGTCGTACTGCTCGGACGAAAAATACATTGATCGCGGCAGTAAAAACGTCTGTCGTCTGTCAGGGACGCTGTCTGAAATTATCAACGTTAAAAAGTACAAAAAGCTAAACTGTTATTTTTTGCTAATTTTATCTTAAACTGTTTTGTTATTTAGATTTTTAATTAGTTCTTGATATTTTGAATTTGTATTTACAGAAGCTCTATGGTCATCGTCATTAGAATACTCTACCATCATTCTAAACAAGAAAGATAAAAAAGTTATTACAATATTTTACAACTTTGAAAGTCGTATTAACACAAGAATCTTAAACCTTAATTTTGAGGATAGGAAACGACATCGTGATAATTCATGCAGCCTTATTTGCACAACGATTTTTTTCGTATTAGGTACAATATTGCAATACTCCTAATAACAAACAAACGAATCACCTGTGAATTCATTTCCAATATTTACAGTTACATAAAATGTAATTACTTGAAATGGTTTTTAAAGCTAGGAAACTGCAAATGCAAATTATTCAATGGTGTGTATCCAAATAAATATTAATGAACCATTTGTCTGCTTTTTCAGATGTTTCTATAATAGCCATAGGTTGCAGTTCCCTGATCTAAGCTTGTGACATTTCCATCGAATTACTTTATCAACCACGGTGAATTTTCTTACCCATAGCCACTATACATTAGGTGGCTTTGGGAAAACATACTCGACTTACAATAGACTTGAAAAAATCCAAATAAATCTAATAACATTTGTTGTAAAAAAATAATTAGTGCCATATTTGCAACAAACGACAACATCGTTCGAAAACAAACATTTTCCTAATAGTTGTCAAAAATTTGACTTTTCTCCAGCACCAAACACGTTATTTGTAAAACATATAATAAATGCTACTTCGCTTAAGTAGTTGTGACTATGTTTTGCTTGATAGTTGTGGTCAATAACTTGACATTTATGTGCATGTCCTCGTATTGCTGTATTAAAATTTATTAAACTTTTTTTTTAAACATTACTCAGATTTTTTTAAACCATAGCCACTATACATTTAGTGTCTTGGAGAAAATATAGTTTGTTCAAACTAAAATCGAATCAAATCCAAATTGAATTATTTATTACATTTTTTGAGCACGCTTTTATTTAAGAAGCATTTACGACAATCATCGAAAATCACACATTTTTTCGCATATTCAAAGGTAACGTCTGCTATGGCTTTTGAAAAACAGTCCGAGAAAACTCTGGATTTCCCCAAGCATTTTCTCATTGGTAGCACAAGTTTATCCATAATTGAGTGCATTTAATTTTTGTTTTATACAAAAAAATCCGATACATTAAGCTATTTTTTCGAATTTGTTTCAAATGTAAACTGTAGAACATACTTAACACTGTAGTGATATCATTTAAAACTTTTAACCATACCTTCGGCGGCTGCAGGAAAATAAACTTGGTAGTTTCAGAAATATTTCTTATTTTTAGGATAAATAATGCCTTAACAAAAGAAACATTCAACACATTACTTTTGTGTCAAAATGTTTAAACTTTTTATATTGCGTCACAATTCAAGTCTCAAAACTTTATTTGAAACCACCGTCTTGTTCTGGTAATTTATAGTTACTCGAACAACTATTGACTAAATTATAATTTGTTCTCGAATGTTGTTCAGTTACGAGAATTTATGTGTATAATTTATGCATCTTTGGTGTCAGCGGCTTGTTAAATTCCTAATATGCCATATAAATAACTTGGATGTAGATAGGCACGAGACATGTATTATATTAACGCAGGTTCTTGTGCGTTGCCTTGACAATAATTAGGATGAGATGATTTAAAAATTGAGTTTCTTTTCAAAAGCGATCCCATACATTTGGATATTTTGTGACAGTTAATCCTTAAGGAGGCAAAGTTCGAATGTATTTTAATCCCACAAATACAGATCACTAAATTTTTGGGGTTAAAATAATTATTACTTTTAATTTATGCTAATTTAATAAAAAAATTATCTGAATGCATTACCTGGCTTATTGTTAAACATTTTTCTGGTGACCTGGTGACTAGAAAACATGACCTTTGCCTCAGAAAATTCATCCTATTCCTAGAAGTGCAGATCTAGGACAAAAAGCATTTTCATTTTACGATATCTTTTGTAAACGCTAACACAGATCTACGTAATATTGTATGTGCTAAGTAAGTGAACCTCGCCCTTAAAGAATAAAAAACTTGCAGTTACCTTTAGCATTCTATTTTATGGAATAGTTTAAGGTATTTAAAAATGTATAATTTGGATAAAAAGGAATGTTTAGAACAATTAATGGCTTCTACTTCTACAAAGCTACTAAAACTTTTTTGGTAAAAATATTTCAGTTTCTTCTCCATCGATTAACAGTCAGTTAATCTCATTTTCTCAAACTTACATTTCTTTGATGTTGACAAATTGGATTGAATTATTTCGATAACCATGTTAACAAAAATTGAAGTAGGAACAAATTTATCTCAGTAGCAAGAAATACATAAATGAACTAAATTATTTTCTATTTGACACAAAAGTCAAGTGAGTTTTGTTAATTTGGCGTCGAAGCTTTGTTTTGTTAAACATGCTTCCAAGTTTATTAAGGTTCGAATATAAGCATAAATATTTTAACGAGGGAAAAGTAGAATATGTCCAACAAGACATGGAATGTAACTTTGTTTTGTGTCATTCAAACTTTATTATCAGATTCCTGAAGCGACATTTATTATTTAGTGTACTGTTATGTTTTGAATAAAAACATGTTGTGTTAGCCAAGTTTATATGTTAACACCATAGCATAGTTGTAACAAATATTATCTGATCAGATTTACTTGACTGGCGAATTCTTACTTTCCAAAAGAAAAAAGTAAAAATCCAAGAATTAAATTAAAGAGCAAAGAACCAATAAGTTTTCAAAGATGATGTTAATGAACAGAATTATAAAACTGGGGAAATTTTTAAAACGCTTTATTAAAGCAGGACTTCTATTTAACCTAAATGAGACGAATACTAATGACTGAATGAAAATTATATGAATACCTTCTAAGTAAGAACAATGCGAATCGAAAAAGGGTTTTAAAGTTATAAAACGTCCAGTCGGAAACTGCCAAAATATTAACTAATATGAAGCCACATAGCAGACATGTAATATATTGTTCCAGGTTCTTTCGTCTTGACCTAACTGTAGCTAACATGGCACAATTATTACATTAGGTTTATAAAGACAATCCCATACATTTGGATGGATTGTAATTGCTTTTGAATATTAACGACTTACTCGTTTTGGTAAATTATTTTATCCACAAATTAGGGTATTTTAAGCTATTGTCACTAAACTTTTGATAGCGTTGGGAAAACTTTTAAATTTTAATTTAATTTCCACTAAACTGAATGAAATTATCGTAATTTACAAAACAAAACATATTTTATCAAATTTAAATCAAGTTTTAAATCCTTCGGAACATGAATACGGTTTTATAAAACTGTTAAGGTACGTTTAAACATACCTCTGTCGTGACAATTGCGAATATTCAATATTCGTCGTGTAATTCATTATCCAGTTTCCATAATGAGACTTGTTGCATTTTTTAACAGAATTTCTATTGACGTGCTTGTTATTAGTTATCCGATAGATTTCGAAAACTTTTAAACTTATGCCGTTAAAGTGCCCGGGCCCTTGCTAGTCAACAGGGTTTTCATGAAAATGTTTTACAGCGGATTAAAATGCGGTTAAATATGTTGTAAGCAAATTATTTATAAATAAATATTTATGGTCTCTTAAAGTTTTGTTTACCTGGTCTGTTTGGGTGAAAAAAATATTGGCATTTTG
>JAQFZH010003502.1:0-13721 GCA_034695485.1 Entomobrya nivalis | reverse complement strand
TGCAACGTGCGGTCAGTTATGTTAAAAGGCGTAAATTTGTAAATTTTCGTAGTTTTAATACTTGTAATTTAGAAATGTGTGTAGTTTAGGCACAACTGGAGTACGGGAAACTTTTAAAAATGACAGAGGAAGTGTTTAATAAGCGAGAAAAATTGGCTTCGCCACCTTTCGTCACAGTTTGCGTTGACGAGGATAAGACTAGAAGGTAAAATGGAACGTTTGGTCGTTTACATTTTAACTGATTATTTACATATGTGTGGAGATCATCATGTTTCGTTGAGTATTTAAAAGTTAAGAGTTGTTTTATTTTTATGCAGGGAGATTTTTAAAACCAAATCTAGATTAGAAAAATGCGATATGGAAGAGAAGTCATCGATATTTTTTTCGGAAGGGGGTCTTCTCAAAGCGTTCGTTGTGAGGAAAGGTACTCAATTGAGGCTTGAAAAAGCTCTCATGCTAACCCGTAGGATTTTGACACTCTATTTGAGATGGGAATCGAATGCTTGTTGGGATGATTTTCACAAGTTCAAAAATGCCTTTGAGTCTGATGATGCTCAGGTGAAGCCGAAGAAAAAGGTTAAAAAGAAGCAAACTGAACAGAAGAAGGATGGTGATGGTGGCAAGGGTAAAATGCAGGAAATCCGTCTTCCAAGTCGACAGTGGGCCAACTGGGTCACATATCTAACGCTACGTGATCTCCTCCTCCTTTCGAAGGTAAATGTTTGTTATAATCCAAGTGTAAATGTCAGCATGTTGCTTGTTACAGTCGTCAAAACTGTTTGGCTTGTCGTACGGAACAGAGAGTACCTTAGTATCTAGAGACGGCTAAAAGCAATTTAAAACAACGACAGGTTACATACAGTTCCCCGCAATCCTATTTGTTTGCTTTCTCTTGTCATAAGGGCAATGATGACATTGCAGTTGTGCAACATGTACAGTTTGTTCTGGGGATATAATTAAGTCAAGCGAATCTTTATCAAATTCATGTAGATTAAGTATGAATGCGAAAGAACAGTTGGATACTGGCTGGGTTTGATAAGTTGCTCACACCACCCGAGTGATTCCTTAATCATCGTTGGAATATTATCTCGGATTTGGTAAGATTATCATACTTGTTCCTTGATCTTGTTTTGTTTCACTATCCATACCTATTATACGTAAGTTGTTTTCTGTTGTAGTACTTTTAAATATAATTCATTTGGGAAATAACTTTATTTATACAACTGTTGCAACGGCTGCAACATTTTGCTTATCTTTTTTGTCTTACATTGAATGTTATTTAATGATTACTTCAAACAGGGCAGTTTCAAGCGGAATGGTCGAAGAGTATGCAAATCAAGTTTATCCCAGTCTTTGTGTGATTTCCTCCCTTTTGAGCCCTACGAAAGCAGAGAACTGGCTCGGGGACATTGATTTCCCAAACGATTTGTTTACATGGCTTGAGAAAATATTAGGTTTTCCCTTTCAGCCTGCGTCAATCGGGTAAATATTACATTTGTTTGGCATCATCATTTGATTTTCATTTTTGAAAACAATAATTTATAGCTGTGCTCGAAAGAAAATTTCTCGGTGGAAATAACTTTTGCATTAGATTGTTTGTTTTACTGTTTATGTTCTTTTTGGCTACATTGTAACAGGGAATCTGAGCATACTTTTGGCAGTGAAGGATCCGGAAAAGGAAGACGACGTAGTCGCCCCAGTGGTTGTAAAAGTAAAATGGATAAAGTGCTTGGTGGGTCTTCGAGATCCCCTTCCCAAAGCGAAGGTGTATGTACACCGGGCTCTTCGTCACAAATGCGTGATTTGAGTGGTAATAATGATGATGACGAAGAAGACTTGGGAGAACCTGTGACTATGCAGAAACGACCAACAGTAAACAAAAAGCGAAGAAAAAGGAATACTAAAAAGACTGAGCGAGTTGAAGCGAAGCAAAGCTTGCCTGGACAAACAAGTAAAAAAATAGTTCTTGATGAAAGGTGGACAAAGTTTTTCAAGAACTTTAAACCCAAACTCGGAACAGAAGAGGGTCGGAAGCAGTTATTGGTCCGCATTAAAAAATGTAAAAAGAATGAATCCAACCCTGAAATTCAACTTAAGTTAGTAAAATTACGAAAATTCTTGCGACAAGACAAGCAAGAGAAGTTGCAAACATTTATTCCTAAGTTCAAAATGTTTTTATCGAAGACAATCAAATAAAGGCAGTCAATAAAAGTAAAGCTTGCACAAAAAATTTGAATTATTTGTTTTGAGCAAAGTTTATTACTTCGAAACAAAATTATATTTTTGAATCGTAAACTAATAATTTAACTTATAAAACGTTTATTTTATTTACGAGCAGTTTTGTTTACTGAACTGAACATGATAATAATATAGATAGGATGTGTAGTAGATATTTCCTTTGAAGCGATTTGTAAATAGCCTGGTAAATGTTTTGTTTAAATATTTTCTTATGAAGTACCTATCTAATCTGTTTCATTTCCTTAGAACTCTTTGCATTGCCTTTCTTCAGCTTCGAGCTATTATATGAGATGTAGGATGTAGCATCTGTGACTGAAAACTAAAGACGCTATTAATATACTTCCATTATAAATAGGTTAGTGCAACAGATTCAAGAATAAAAGAATTCGTGGAAATGGATTTCCTACTTTTCTTTGTGGTCTATGCAAGCTTTGAAGTAATTTCAAGAACTACAAATTTTTATTTTACCTTCCAAGAAATTACATAAAATCAGATTTCCCAAAATGTTCACATTGCAATCAATTCCCGTTCTAGTAAGTACTCCTGCTTAAACATGTAATCTTACAAGTATTAATATTACGTGATCCAGCAACAGAATATATATGTATCTTTATTTACAAGCCCTCTGTAAAAAGTTTAGGACGAGCTAACGATAATTCCATTTGCTTTTGAAACAGTTTTCCTGTCATCTCTTCTTGCGTGACTCTGTGTACGTACAAAGCATTACTGTATTAAATAGTAGTGAGCCAAGGAGTTACATAAAAGGTTCCATTTCTTCCAGCAGTTGCATTACATGATGATATTTCATCCTCTTTTTCAAGCGGAAAGAAACATCATTTTCTGACTATGACCATCTCATGTTTCAATCTCACTCTTTTGTTTCTACCACCACACACCACAGCAGCACACTGATCTCACTATAAATATACTTTATAATATCCACGTTCCACACTCCAAGTCCCATTGAAGTTAAGTATGAAACCGACGAGGTGGTTTACGAACGCATAAGTAAGCCAGCCAACGTTTTTATCCCAGTCTGGTCGTTTATAATACCAGAATCAGACGCAGATGTAGCAGCATGGAGCACGCCACTACATACCCACCACTGCATAATAGCCATTCCAAGCACGTCCATAGTTCATAGTTGTTTTTACTCTCGTCTTAGAAGATTATATGAATGCCTCTTAACAATATTACATTTTCTTTGCTATTGCTGCCGACTCGCTTTTCACATTACCAGCATTCATTTATTCATGAATTTAAGAAATTTGGCAGTCTCATTAATCTTACTTCGAGTTCGTCTATTCGTCTCGCATTTAGCCAAAGCAGGACAATGTGCAAGGACGACTTTGTTGTCATTACAAAATTCCAACTTTCTTTTTACAAAAGTAGAAATGAAAAAGAAGCAAACTATACGTCCAAATAATTTAATTTTAACCAAAGGGCTAAAACTTTCATGGACATATAAAATACATACATGTATAGACGTGACATTAGTGGCGAATCACTTGAAAGTAATCTTACAGTTTTGCGTTGTTGTATGGTTAGTTGAGAAGAAGCATAATGTTCTTTTCATTTGCATAAACTCCTTTCATATTACAATTTTCATTGATTATGTCATTATCATTGATGCGACTCAACTAGTGAAATAGTGAATATCATGATGACCATTTAGTACGCAAAACCATCATTACGCAACTAAAGCTCAGTTATGTGCATCTTTCTTATGACTAGTTTTGAAATTGACAAAGTGGGCATCAAAACATTTAAGAAACTGCCAGCCAAAGATCTTAGCCAAAAGTCAACTGAACAGCGAGAGGGTATACCCTGAAAGATATTGTGTTTCAAATAAAGCCAGAAAATTAAGTATTTGTGTAAGCGTAAGCAATGCTGTCTCCACTATAATATTGTACCTCCTTGGTAGTGAGAACATCAAAAGAAAGTTGCTTGAGAAAATTATTTTAAGGTCAACTCGCAACATTCGTATGTCTAATAACACGCTCTATGCTATGCGTATAGTTTTCAACAACGTCAAAAACATCTAAATTGACTTGGGTAGCTGATTAAATTTGGACCAATTATAATAACTACGATAAAAGGCGAATTCAGCCACAAACCACTCATTTTCGATAGCAGTTCATTGTGTTTTGGAAAGGACATGCGGAGAACGTCAAGAGAAGAGACTAATAATGAAGATGACATTAACTATTTACTATGCAAAGAGGCAAAACACAAGGAGCCACACGCCAGCGAGCGAACGGGGCAATTTAAATCGACACAGAGAATAACGACAGAACAGCAACTTTTTAGCTTTTCGTTTGTGGTGATCTGGCTGGGAAAATAAAGGGAAAGTCAATATACAAAAAGCATCATCATCAAAATGCCGACATCTTTGTCGATAATGTTTCATCAAAAGTAGTAAGTACGCACTCGGGTTGGTTTGTTTTCCCATGGCATTAGACTGGAATGCGAGCACACAATTTTACCCTTATGCTTTTTAGCAGTACAGTGAGAGTACAGAGCAATAAAGTATGCCTGGTAGAAAGTCAAAGCTATCTGTTTCTGATATAAACATTACATAGTTGCATGCATAAAAGCAATGAATATGCCGCAGATGTGATCCATTAGTGAATAGTAAAAGCTTCATGATTTGCTAGAATTATAAAGAGAATGGGAACAAAGAGTAAAAACGAAACTCCGTCTCTCTATCTCCTCCAACACCACTGCACCTTTGAGAGTGTATTAGAGAGTTAGTTAACAAAAAAGATGAAGTCTCTATTTCACCAAGAAATGAGCCTTGGGAGCTTATTCTCATGAAAAACTCAAATTACTATAAACGCAACATGAGCACTTCTCTTAGAATATAAACCGACAAAATGTTTGCGTAGTATTAGTGCTCCAACTACCATCACTGCTCATATTATATAACAAGCTTTATTGGAAATGTGAATATAAACATAATATATGTATTACGTATGCTTTACACACAATATACATACATACATTAACCAGCATCTATTTTCCTTTTCTTAGTCTACGTTTTACATAATACTATTTTAGAAAAGAAGTGTCTTGCTTTTACTTTTCATCTTTTTCTTTACAACATTTTATAGGACAATCCTCCTCCCTTTTTCTCTTCCTTTTCTTTAAAGCAGGTTTCATCCCCGCCAACTTTTTGTCTTCGTTCCACACAGGACCCACAAACACCAACAAAACTTAACTAAAACTTTCATATAGAGAATTCAAAGTATATAGTATCTCTTTCCCTCTCAGTTGTTGTAAGTATAATGATGTAGGTGTACATGTGTGTACACTTTTAGTTTTTCTTGTTGAAATCTTGCCTCTTCTTCCTGTTGTAAAAACCATTCTTATTTGACATGTATTGAGCGCTCTTATACTTTATAAAATGTGTTCATTGTAGAGAGGAAACTAGAAATAATATCCATTACCTTTCTACTCCCACTACTTTTTCCTGTCAACAGCCAAGCAATATCATATTATTCGTGAGAAAACGTAAGGTGATTCTGCAAACGCACTGTTGTTTAGTGGTGGTGACTGGAAAACTTCCTGTTGCTCCTCCTGTCTAGTATATGTGTGTACTCTGTATATCTAGTTACGTTAAATATGTTGTCATACTTTTCTTACTTTTTTTTATCCTTTTGGCTATTACATAACTGTCTATTTTTATAAGCATTCTGCATATAAGCACTCAACTTCCTTTTCTCTTTTTCATTCCTTGGGAGTCACGTTTGTAGCATGTTCAATTTAACCATGTCACATCTCTCCCACTTTCTTCCTTTTTTTCTAAATGCTGCACTACTGGATACACAGGAAAATGGAAGAATTCATGTGAATGTTTCTGAGAGAATATCATCGTTCAAGTTGACTGCTGCCGCATCTGGTCGTATTTTTTGTGTGTGTTGAGTACAGTATATCATGAGAGAGTGTGTGTGTTTGTCTGTGTGTGTAGTTTTGTAGTGACACCAGAGAAACCAAGGTGGGTTCTTTTTCTTTCCACGAAAGGATTTTTCAAACTCCTCTTTCTCAACAAAAAAATGTACGACTCAAAGAGAAAGAGAAGGGAGGAAAAAAACAGTTGAAAGGGAGCCGAGGTTGGGGAGAAAGGAATGAAATGAGAATGTTATTTATTAAGTCGGGAGATTAATAGAGAAAAACCCGAGAATTTACAAGCGAGATATTATTATTATTATACAGTGCGCAATAATTCTGTAGCCTTTAACCATATAATAATATATTATATGAAGTGTCCTAAACTTTGTAATCTTTCTAAAAATAGGATCTACTTACTTATTACCCACTATATATAGCAAATACTTATACAATCTATAGTACTATAAAAGTGAACTATATACTTTTCATATTACTCATTCAAAACCTGCATTTTTCTGGAATAACATAAGTAATGGTGTAACAACCAGAATGCACAATATTATTATTTTTTGCTACATTCAACATTCGTAGAAAGAGAATGGCAAGTCGGAGGACTCTTTCACTCCGTTTTATTAGGGAAAACATAAAGTATGACTGGGAGTGGAGTCGGCGTGTGTATATAGGGCTATTATGAATATGCTTATTATTTTGAAGACTGTAGTAAGAGAGCCAGTTTACAGTTTAACATTTTTTCTCTTTCTTTCGAAAGCTTTCCCTCTTTATGTAGAAATAAAAAGTAGAGATAGTTAAGTATGGTGTATGCGTATATTCCATCAAGAAAAGAGTGTCGTAAGTTGTGTAAATGGGGAAAAAGTAATATTGCGTATCTGTACAGTGGAATAAGGTGCTCAGCAGTTGGTCTCTCTTTTTGGCATAGACACCATGAACTCCTCTCGCTTTCTTTTATCACTCTGTTCATAATACATTCCACCATATCTCAATTAATAGCGTGTGCATGTGGAAAACTGTAAAGATAAAAGTATCATATTATTATTTGTATAGATGGAATTTTGGATGTGTATAATGTGCGTATTATATAACAGTAGCACGCAATCTACTTTTGAGTAATGCCGGCAGACATAATTGTAATATTGTAAAGGTCGTCTCATGTCTTGTGAAGGATGTGGTATTGGTCCGTCTATTCAAGTCTTCTTTCAGAATTTTTTGAATTTGAATCGTGTTTAAATAAGTAAACAACACGCATTTTGAAGTAAAACCGAACTTTTAATATGCCAGTTTAAATGTTATTTTCAGAGATATTATTTCATAATTTTCGTTGGTTTTTCTTTACTTTAAACGCTGGCCCGTGACGGAACATTTTAAATTATATTTAGTGTTTTTGTATAATATTTTCGTGAAATGATTGTCTCCCAGAATCGAATAATTTGTAATGCTACTTTTATATTTCTTATAAAATGATCGTTTTTCCTACAAGATGACAAGCCGTATAAAAAAACTCAAAAACTGTACCAAAAATATAAAATGACTAACGGGTGTAATATACATATATGCAAATGCATGCGGAAGATATTTAATATTATGCATGACAGACTTCTTATAAAGTGGCAGAGGTTTTATTGTGGCCCAGTATATATACACTGCACTGTAGTAGTTTAAGCTTTTTTGAAAGAATATTTTACAAACTTTCACCAGAGGGTTCCCATTTTTCTTCTCCCACACAAGTCAATTTTCTCCCGGAGGAAACTGACTGCTTGTTCCTTCAAAATTGCGGAATGGAGATTTCAGTAGAATTAATTTCTTAATTTTAACATGTACACCCACACCAGTAGATTGGCTTTGTATGTATGTATATATTCAGCAAAATGAGTTCACGCAAAGAATTAAAACCCACACAAATGAGGAAGAGTAGAGCTGGCGTTTTGTATGGGAGTCAAATTTAATGACCTCCTCGAATAAGTGTACTGAAAAATAAGTGTCATTTTCAGCAGAATAGTATGTACATAGTTCAATTAAATCTCTCAAAATATACGCCAACACGCTATTATTCTTTGAACCAATATACTGTTTGTTCAGTTTTCCAATAACAAAAATAAAGAACATGGGAATGTCATGAGTTTGTTTTATTTGGAATTATGGGTTGCTGTTGTAGCTTTCAAAGTGGAGCATTCAGTCATGACACATCGGCCTTAATATAGTATCAAAAGAAAAGAGTTGAAGTGTACAACTCTCTAAATCCTAGCTTAATTACAAGTGGGCTGTCTCAAATGACAGATTCAATTGTTTTGAGAGATACTTATAAATATATATATTGTACAAGTTCAATTAAAGTAGAAAATCCTTCCATTGTAAAAAGAGAACGAAAATTAAAAGCATGAGACTTTGAACAAAGCACAATAGGTACACTATTTACGTAGGAATAGAATTCTTCAATTTTTCGATCATCGTCGACGTATTATTTGCTAAATTTTTCTTGTTATTGTATATCCATTCTAATACCATTAGATGCATGTTTATTTTCCCATCAAATTTACTAAAAATTTACATGAAAAATAAGTTACCATCAAATTAACAACTAAATAGAGTACCAACTGCAGTCTTTTGTACCCAATTTATTCGTTAGGTAAGTAGTACACCGAGGTAAAATCAATGTAACTTTTACATTACCTTTTCTGTATAATGTACAGGTTTGCAGTGCAAGTTACAAATGAGTATCCCTAAAAGCTATAATAAAACAGCAGCCTAAACTATGATGATGATAACTCGAAGCAAATGGATATCGATATCAATATACACATAAAAAGCGACGAAATTGAAAACATGAATTCCTGCTTTTTGTACCATATTTGTTGAAATAAATAAATAAATCCTTATTATAACTAAAGATCCACTTCGACTGCGATTTGATACGATAAAACGCTTCTTTTCAACATCCCCTTCCCCCTATTCTCAAACGTTTTCACTTCCTCGAAAATGTATTTTTCTTCAGCCTTCTTTGAAATCGTAAACGAACAATGTTATCTTTTAGATTGAAGCAGAAACGTAGAGTAGCAAACAAGTTGGATAAAAAATATAGGAAGAACACGTTTCTGTTTGAAAGGATGGATTGCACACTAGTCCACTTACTTTTTACTTGTTATTTTAAGCCTGAACTAACTCCCATATTATTTTTTCGTTCCAGATATTAGGCGAGTGAACGGAGGCTTTTGTAAATGTATTGAAATGGAAAATGTTTATTCTATCGGGGAGCTATTTGCTTTTTTCCATTTTTTTCCCTGTTGTTTCAAATCAACGCAATGCACAAAAAAACTGTGTGTAGAAAGATACATACTTCAAAACATAAAATAACATAAGCCATGCCTATATGACACGCATGCATGTATTCAATGGGGAAAACGGAATTATTTTTGGGCGTACCTGTTTCCATTCTCCGATTGAATGACGATACGTTGATACGTACCTAATAGAAGTCACTGGATCTGTTTTTATTAGTGAAAAATATCATACTGCAGAATAATATAACCGTTTCGTTTAGACGTACCTATATCGTTGTGCTTTTCCGGATTTTTTTTGGATGTAGTGAAGTAAAGTGTACAGAGACGAAAATGTACTTGAACTTTCCTCTTCTGATGATTATACTATCGACGAATCATCATGATCATCATCAGCCTCCAAAGCCACTTTGTGCTAGACTTGCATGTTTTAAAAATACGTATGAGTATAAAAATAGAAGGAAGCGAACAAGCAACTCTTTATCTTTTGTACCCCATATAACATCAAACTAGTTTAGTTTAAAACATTCTTCTCTCTTGAAACTGATCGCTCAGTCTCACAAAGTGACGTTGCGTTGTTGTTGCTGCTGCAACTTCTACTCATATTTCAGATATGGTATTATTATTACCTTTTGATGTGATGACGATGATCTTGCTCTTCCTGTTTTCGCTGCGCCACTATGATTATACAGACGGAGAGAAAAGGGAAGAGATACAACAAAGCGGAAAAAGGAAAATAGAAAGTTCCTTTCTACGAGAGAGAGCGGCTCAACAGAAGTTGTATAAAGGTTCCCCAATGGAAATTGCCACTAGGGGATTTTTCCCTGCACAGTGCATACGTATATAGAAACGGTGAGATCGCAATGGGAATTTCCGCTTTCCCCCTTTTATTCTGACTACATATGTGTCCTATTTACAGGAATACTGCACATTGGATTTGAAAGTCGCTTTTCGTTCTTTGGAGGAAGTGAACCGTGGCAAGACAAACCGTATGGAATGAATGCAGTCTTGGAAATCTAATGCATGAATAGATCCTTTTCCGTAGCCTGAAGAGAAGATTAGGAGATGAGCATGTGAAGGAAAAAGATGACCAGTGACCACAATAATATGCACAATTATTAGAAACGGGATTAAGTGTAGTTCATCGCCATTACTTTCCCCTTGTATTTTTATTTCCACAAAAACATGTTATTTTTTCGTCTGATTGGTAGCGCACAAATTGGATCAAGAACATACGGAATAAAAAATACTTGTAATTATACTATTTTTGGTGAACACTATAGAATGTAGGCGTACACTTGACTTCACTGAACATATTACATATCTTAGGCTGTTAAACGGGATACTTGTAAAAATACAACTCATCAGACCAGTTACTTTACACCTACTCCAGCTTTTCTCTCTTTCATATTGATTCATTACATATTTGTGTACTCACGGCATACCTTTGCAATTTCAACTCAATTTTCCCGCAACGAAATTGGTTTTCTAATAACGAATCAATTAACTTTGGTTTATCTTGTTGCTACTATTATCAGCTTTAGATTATATGTTTTGTACGTGCCAGAACATTTTCGGTTTTCCCTGTTCACTCGCGAAAAGTACACTAAACACGTTCTTGTCTGCTTTCTCAACGAGAAAACTTGTACACTTGTGTTATATTTAATCATGATCCTCACTATAGAATGCACATCCAGTTTATAGAAAAGGAACAAGATGAAACAACATTCAACATTGCAGTAGCGATTGTAACGATGCTTAAAATGGTATGCAGTATACATTTAGAGAAAAGCTGTGTGAATTGCACATCAAGAGAAGAGAAAAAAACATTCAAAATGAATGAGGTTTTCGGTTTGATTAGACTTGTATCACCCACCATCATCACCAAATAGAAAAAAAAATCCCATCGTTATATGAATATAAGTCTAGGAATTCTTGCTCTTGAGTATCCTTTCCCACACACCTAAAGTAATTCTGTGAAGCATCTCTTGCGTGGTGGTACTACTCACCATATAAACTTTGAGCTAACATCTAATTTTCTTTTTTGTGTACCTACATAATCCAAATGATTACCTGTGGAAAAACTTTTAAATATCAAAAGACTCGTTTTCTTACCTTCTTCTGTTTTTGACGGAGAAAGTTGTGTTGCGAGTTGGTATGGGATTGATGATGGGATGATGATGACGATGATGATTTTGACGATGTGGGCTGCTGTGTTGTGGTTAAAATGGGAGAAAAACGAAGAAAGCAATCTAGTATGTATGTCTACTGAAGTCTGAAGTGGTATAGTTGGTTTTCGTTTTTGTAAAAAGTTGTGAATAGCGAAATCAAAGTTGCTGCTAAATGCTTTTTCTAGGTGATTTTTTTTCTTTCTTCCCCCGTCTTAGCAGTCTCTCACCACATCTTCTACTGCCAGCATTACCATCAAGCCTATTTTTTCAGGAAATTACGGATTTTTACAAGGGAGAAGGGAAATCGTCTCTACGAGGTGGTTACTATGTTGGGCAATTATCTCAAGTTGTCTTACAACACAACTTGAACTTGTTTTTCCCACAGTAGATATAACTGTCTCTATTTAGTTCGTACGTCTTTCTTCTTTCGTTTTTTTTTCCTTTTGCCCTCTTCGCCTCACTTATTTTCGTTTCCTTTTTTTCTCGCACAGTTCCTCTTGTTTTAGCCGCAGATGTTCCTTCCGTGTTTCGTAATGTTCTGTGTTTTAAGGTTGATGTCTGCCGCCCGTCCTACTCGCTTTCTTTACCTCAAAGAAAACTTGTTTTGCTGTGTAGATTTCTGTATGTGTTTGTCTATTTGTGAATGTTACCAACAATAAGTTAAGATGTACACATACACAATCACACAGAGCAGAAATAATGTTAGTGTTTCTGAAGGAGAAAAAAGAAAAACCCCCCTTAAATGTGTTTGGTGTAACAAAGTAAGCAAGTTTATTTTTTTGTATTCGTCTTCACTGTGTGTTTTTTTTCTCTCGTTGGTCAAAGTCACAATCACGTAGAGGTAGTAGTAAAACCACCACTATGACTCGAACGAGCTAGGCTGCAGAGATGCTGTTATACTTGTTTTTGTAGGCGAAAATATGTTATGGGAATGCGGCTCACGTAGGAGCATTTCATGCCACTTTTATTTGAAGTTCCTTATATTTTTATTATTCCGGCTACTTTCTTTTTTATATATTTTCTTTCAGTAATTCACGAGTATCTTTTTTTTCTGTTGAGAAGAAGAAGATGCCGTCTTCGGTCGTTCGTTGAGAAGAGTAAAAGAAACTAGCTTGTTTTTATAGTCTGTAGTGGTTGGTTTGTGCTGTAGTTGAAGAAGGAGTAACAAAAGATGATCATCATCCTCTTTGGTATCTCTGCTTACCTTTCTCTTCTTGCAGCCCTCTTCACCACTGGCCACTACTACTTCTTGTTACTGTTTTCATTGACCAATTTACTGTGGAGAGCAAAGAATAATATTACAGTTCCCATTTGCCAAAAGCATATACATATATACACACAGTAAATTCCTATGAATACAATCAAATAGCCTTTATATCTTATAGGTTTTTTATAAGCATGTACTTGTATGTTAGCATATAGGTATGTAAAATGAGAATAAGAGAAAAGTTGCGAGAAACTATTATAAATCTACTACACACGGCTGCTGCTAAACAGTACATATGTATGGGTGATCTGTTTGGTTTCTAATCTTATTATTTTCGAGATCCATGTTTTATGTACTTTATCTGTTTTGGAGTACATTTTACGGACTTTTTAATAATGTACTGTAAGCTAGTACACGACGGATTCTTTTTCTCGTCTCATATATATTTCTTTTGTTGTAGTAAATAGTGAGCTAATGGCTGGCCTTCTTTTCTTTCCCTTCTCAACTCTACTCATTTATGTAAGCGGATGATGTTGGATCGCCACTTTTTGTATTTTTAGTCCCTAATCTTGATAAAATCTTCGCTTATCAAGTCAAGTTATTGAGTACAAGTGCTCGCCTAAAGTACGTAATGGAAGAAGCGATGGTATTAGTAGGGAAGATGAAACAGTGGAGTTGCAACATTCCTCAATACATACATTCGTTTCCAATCTCACAAATCCGACGGAAAACCGTATCCGATCACCCGGCCCCCTCTCGAAAAACCGTATATGCATGTACATAAAATGCTAGCTTTTCCGCTGCTTTTCTCCGTGTAAGTAGGGACGCGTGGAAAGATACATTTAGCAATGGCATACGATTCTTTTGCACCCTTTTTTGGCATTTTGACCATCCACAATAGCATCAAAAATCCTCCTTCAAAAT
>JAQFZH010003501.1:0-13721 GCA_034695485.1 Entomobrya nivalis | reverse complement strand
ACGATTTATTATAGTTCTAGAAACTAGTTAATATTTGTTTTATGAACGATTTATTATTGTTTCAGAAACTATTGAATTTTGTTCATTGAACGATTTATTTTTGTTCTAGAAACTGTTTAGTATTGATCTGAAAGATTTACTATTGTTCTGTGAACGATTTTTTATTGTTGTAAAGACTAATTAAAATTGTTCTGTAAACGATTTATTATAGTTTTAGAAACTAGTTAATATTTGTTTTATGAACGATTTATTATTGTATTAGAAACTATTTAATCTTGTTCTGTGAATGATTCATTTTTGTTCTAGAAACTGTTTAGTATTGATCTGTGAAAGATTTACTATTGTTCTGTGAACAATTCTTTATTGTTCTAGAAACTAATCAATAATGCTCTATGAACGATTTATTATTGTTCTAGGATTTATTTAATATTGTCCTGTGAACGATTTACTGTTATTCTAGAAACTAATTACTGTTGTTCTGTGAACGATTTATTATTGTTCTAGAAACTAATTTGGTACACAGTGGAGTTCAAGAGCTTGAATGCAGTCAACGTGAAAAGCATTTAAACGAAAATATAGTTCGTAAAGTCATTTAAATACGCATACAAAAGAAACATCATTTGAATGCAATATTTGTCATCTGTTTTTGACATCACCTTTAAACATCAAATTTCATATTCAAAGCCATACTGGAGAGGTGTCTTACCGCTGTAAAATAATCAGTTAGTCAATTATTTTTTTTGCATTTAAATTTACTGTAAGGCTCATTAGCTTTTAAAACCTAATTTGAAAACGTCAATAATTATTATTTAACTTCTGCAAAGTAAACTAATCATTTCATTAGACGTTTATGATTTCTTTAGTCAGTTAATTAAAACAAGCCAAGTATATTAATTCAATAATTCCTTATTTAACTAGTTGGATAATTCTAAAACTGGATCTGGAAACTGAAAAGTTGATAGTCTGGATCACTTTGACTAGGTATTCCAGAGGCGTCACCTTGTCCTTCTGGAGGGGATGGAGGCGTTGGTCGACATGTTGGCGGTAATTTTTTTGAAGACGCTGTGTTCTCACATCTTTCGATTTTGGATCACATTTATAACTGAATAAATTAGTTACATTATGAACCTCATTATGCAAAGAAAAATATCAGAGAATTCATACGCTTTAAAATATAATACATAGATTAAAGGAGTCTGCTTTTGTGTACTACAATATTTAAAAAAAAATATTCACAGACTTGCATCTTAAATGGATACTTTTAAAGCATCGTCCGGAAGCATTTTTTGACGACATGTCTGTATTTGTCCTGTGTCATTGTTCTTCCTTTTCTAGCCAAGCGAACTTTTATAAAACTTGCATATTGCCCGCACTGATGCTTAACAATTACTCTGCGTGCTTCTGGAAAAACAAACAATCGCACATAATACAATAGAACTTGCTTATTAACAAACGTATACAAACATTGTTTTATCCAGGGCTTACTTTTTTCTCCTTTTGGCATTAATGGTTGGGGTGAATCCTCTTTAAATGTAAACATGAAAGACTTACATACATTCTATTAAGTTGTAATACCATTTAAAAACAAACATACAATCATGATTAGTGATGAAAAAACATCACACGGTTACAATAGCGTATGCTTACTAACTTCCACTTACTTTTTACAAATGCAGTTGAGATATTAAACACCCTTTTGTTGAATCAGTAGGTGGTAACAATGAATGTAGCACTTCAGATTCTATATCTTTATAAATAATTTTATATCGTTTTTAGTGAAAAACTTTGAATATCTGTGGTAATAAAAATTTGGGAGTATCGTTTGTGCATTTGAAGTAAATTCTGGAGGAACGGTAGTCAAATCTTGATCCTTTGATGCCTGGGCAATCGTTTTCGCTATTAGGTTCTCCTGTATGAGATCTGTAGTCAATGAAATATCCCATAAAATATTTGAAAGCAAATGTGAGAACACTTGATGCGATATTATTTGGCTGATTCATTTTTTAAACCGAATGCTTACGTTCGTTCGTCTTCACTTTAGCAGCTGGTGGCATCATTGAGACGGTTTCAGTTTCTACTTCCTCTTGAAAAGGTGCAGTTGTTTGCCCACTATCAGTAGATTGTAGAGTGTTGGCATCAACATCCCTTCGAAGTAGCACTTTAAAAGGTTCGTTTGTTTTCTCTTTAACAGCAGGTGGCATTTGGGCCGACGATTGTTGCCTTTGAAGTGATTTTACCGTAACGTAATAATGCTGCATAATCCTGAAAGAAAGAACTTATATTTTAATACTTAAGTTGGGTTAGGTAAAATATGTTTGATATTATGTTTTTCTATATTGAATACGTGAAAAGAGTAGTGGATTCCGGATGTTGGTTATGAAAAGGGACTTAGAGACCATATTGTTCCCATAATATGATTTGTTGGGTAACTCATACCACACGCAACGATTTGAAAGACACTGCTTACAATCAATAATTTGTTCGCACGCTGCCCGCAGACGCAATTATTAAGAAGAGCACTTGTAAGGGTTTCCTTTTGAAAAGAATTTAAGAACTTTTTACCAAGGTGTTTTATTATGGATAGGTAAATTTATAATAAATGCTCTTTTATACACTTTTCATTGATGATTGATACACGAATTATTGTGGATTCTGTAATGCCTACTAATCAGTGTGTTCAATATCATCATGATGATGAGTCAAAGATACTCAGAAAATCTATATAAACACAACTTTCAGACGACATCTTTCTCACTTTGATTTTGTTTTGGATACAGTATCAAGTTGCTCACTATTCATGGGTGACACGTGCGGGGATATGTGACACGATGATGCTTTAACCTAAACCTGTTGTGCTGTTAGTGCCCTCATACTACTCATTAATTAAATATATCACTGCTGGTAAACATGTTACGTTAAGCGAACACATAAATTCAAAGGGCAATTACGGAAACTTCACCGGACACTAATCGAGATCCGTAGTTTAAATGTTCGAGTACATATGAGAATTCATACTGGCGAAAAGCTTTTTCAATGCCAGATTTGTCAAAGTGCCTTTTCACGTTCATATAGCTTAGGGCGGCATGTGGCCACTCATAATTGGGAGAATTTAATTGTTTCGAGTTTACGTACTAGTAGACTCAGTAATCAATTTATTTAAGTTGTTAGCAAGAATTTTTCAATTAATGACGTACCCCACACAATACTTTTATTCTGGCCGAATTATCTGTCGATTTTTTAAACTCATTCAAAAATATTTGTTCCATAAACGTTTTAATTAATTATTTCTTAATTATGCATTCAACCAAACCAGATTGTTTAGAGTACTCTGAAGTGTAGCTCCACTATCAAAGTGAATAGCTCAAACTAATAGTTGCAAATAATGGTAAATATGGGCATTTGTAAAGTTTAGTGCTTATTTTGCATTAGATGAGTGTTTTTATATATTTAAAAACTCTAGTAAGTTATAAAATATAAATTTAGAACAAGAAGTTCGAAAACTGAATTCTTAAGCATTTGCAGAAATGGCTTTATTTTTACATGAAAAAATTTATACCAGTTTTTTAAAATTTGTGTTGAGAAACTACTGCTGTGTTTTACTGTTGAGTAAATAGCATTTAATGGCATGAACTACTCTAGTCTTGTAATTAGTATGTGGTTAACGTTATCACAATTATTTAGAATTTTTTGTTTGGGATTTTGACTGCTTTGTAAGCCTTGCCCAACGTAGGCGTTTGCCCAAGTACCCGTTGAACAAAGTAGATTATTACACATATACCATAATATATTACTGTGCACATTTGTGTATGCATATGTGTTCCAAGCAATTAAAATATATCTCTAATTTTAACTGTCGTCGTTTCGTATTCAAATCGACCAAGCTCAATTAATGCTCAAGAAGGTATTGTAATGCATTTGAACACGTAAGCTTTACTGTTATTCCGATACACATAAGGTATATCTGTGTTCACAAAACGTGCGATTTTGTTCATACTAACTTACTCATAAAGATCGTAATGCATTAAATACAAACCATAATTGTTTTCAACACTTTTAAATTTGAAATCAAGTAGTGCTGTGTTAAACTGCCACAAGTATTTTAATAGCACTTCTAGCAACAGTTATTACAGTTTACAGCAATCAAGATGGCTGAAAATAAGTTTTGTTGTAATTTCTGTGACAAAACGTTTAGCTTCAAAAACAGTTTACGACGACATGAAAATATTCACCTTGGAACTCATCAGTGTACATTTTGCAACAAATAGTTTGCCAGTGTTGAGAGTATTTTCTCACATTACCGTATGCACATACAAGAAAAACCACATGTGTGCAAGTTGTGTGACAAATCATTTGGAAACAGACCGGGTTGGAGAAGGCACATCAAAACTCATACCGGCGAAAAGCCATTCTCGTGCAGCATTTGCAAAATATCTTTCTCTTCAGCAGCCAATCTCAAGAAGCATCAACTTCTGCACAGCGGGATAAAAGAGTTTAAATAAATGTAATCACTGCGAGAAATCCTTTCGAGCGAAAAGCAACTTGGAAGTCCCTTTGAACACACACAAAACCAAATCTCCATTTCAATGCAATTTGTGTCACCGGTTTTTTGGGTCAGCAGCCAGCTTGAGAGATCATATTCAAATCCATACCGGAGAGAAGCCTTACCGCTGCAATACTCGTCCCAAAGCATTTGCTTAAAAAGAATGATCTAAGGGCACATGAAGAACGCCACACTGGAGTTAAGCGACATAGCTGTCAAGAATGCCACAAAAAGTTTGGAAGCACAAGTAACTTAAAAAGTCACATGCTTACTCACAGTGCCACAAAAAAACACACTTGTGATATGTGCAAAAAATCATTCAAACTTAAAGGAAATTTGCATGGCTATTAAAATCTATCCCCCGTTGTTGGAATTGCCAATAAATGTAAAGAATATTTAATTAATATAAGGCAAGAGTAAATCAAAGTAAACGTAATTAATTGATAAAAAATGTGAAACTGTAGCAAACTGATTCAATTGTTTCAATGCTCAGTGTTAATTTTTGTGTGGAAGTTTCGCAAGAACAAAAGATAAGTTTGATTAAGATTAACCCTTTTTAAATCAATTTGATGAGTTTATTTCTGCTTAAATTACGTAAAAACACTTAAGGTGCAATACATTTCCTGTACTCAAAACTCAATATGTTAACTACATTTATTTTAGCGTTTCTTAAATGTTATTTAGAAAATAAAATAATTCTCATTAAATAATGAAAACCGTCATTTTCATCGCTGTTGATTTTATTTTATTGATTTATTATTATTGAACTAGCTGCACCTCTATTTCCTAAAAAATAACCTGGAATATTCTTATAATAATTATTATGATTTACTGAACGACATGCATTAGTTTCCATAATGTGATTTCTAAAATTACTGCCAAAATATGAAGGTACTTTGTTGCCGTGAAGGAACTGTCAGAGAAGATTAATATTCAATTAACAAGCCTATTAATACATTTACCACTGTAGTTAATTACTTTTAAGTGAATGTAAGTCGTAGTTGGCAAACTTCCTAGCAGACTATGGTTTTATACTTTAACATAAAAATCCATACCATGCATGCAATTTGCATGATTACCATGTGCTGCAAAGTAAGCTTAAATCCAGCCTCGGTCTTGCCTGAAAGTATTTAATTGTAACAATGTATACCATTTAAAAGATGACTTTTGTCTAATTTATGGTGCTTAACACCCCAAACCAACCTGTAATTAGTATAAGCAATGACACAATAATGATAAACGTTAGAGCATTTAAATAAAATTTGTTTTTCGGCAAGAGTAATCTTAAGTTAGCATAAATTAAAAAATGTACACATAAAGTAAATGGCAAAGGACTGGTGGATATGAACTGTAGTCAATCAAAAAGTATTAGTCGTAGAGACTTAAGAGGTGTACCAATCGAACCACAGAAACATAATGCTGAGCATGAGCTTAGTTGTAGCTTTGGGCATACCTTCCTACGTTTAAACAACTTGGGGTTGGTTCTATCTGGGTTTTTTTATGAAATAAATGGAATATGAGCCTTATATATGTGTATCATATAAAATAAGGTTAGCAATATGAGTATTCTTAAAACAAGCATCCCTTGAAGTCGTTATGAAAAAAATGTACTTCTAAAGACTAACTTAGCGTACTTCATGTACCATGCGGCCAAGCGTTGCCCAATTCATTTCCAAAATAACAATAAAATACATTTGGACACGAAAGCTACATGAAAAGTACCCCAATATTAGTATTGCATACATGCCCTTACAACATGCGTCCATGTTTCGTACAGATAAGCTTACTCATAATACTCGTATAGAATTGGATGTTAAACTTCTATGTTCTCACTACGTCAGTTCTTACGAACCTCAGTCCACTTTTATCCACCAGAAGAGAAACCACGAATTCTTTCCAACTCCAGTAAATTTTGTTGAAAAAATAGGTAGCGACCACATCCCCAGATTTGTTATTAGTATTTATTTACTGTAAATTTGGAAATAAATAGCTTAATGTCAGTTTTTTTATTCGTAATAGTAAATCCGGCTTTCCAGCACATTTTCTTCAGAATATATATACTTTATAACACTTGTAAACTTTCAAATGCAAGCCTTCCATGTTCTTTACGCGCCATATTTAAATACTAAAGTTGACTTTTAACAACCTTGATTTTTTTAATATTGTGAAATATTTTTGTGACAAAATTAGTTAGAAACAAATCAAATTTGGACGAATTCTAAACTAATAGCGACAAAGTGCCATAGATCAGTATATTATCTTGTAATTAACTAATTTTTATTTTTATTTGTGAGTAGCATTTAGAAATGGATGCAAACAAGTTTGATGGTGATGCTTGTGAAACAGGGTTTGGTGTAAATAACAGTTTACCAAAACATAAAAAGACACACTACGTAATTATCAAGTGTATATTTTGCAACAAAACATTTCCCCATGTTGGAGGTTTAATTGATCACTACCGTTCGCATATCCAAGAAAAACCATACGCATGCAATTTGTGTGACAAGCCATTTGCAAATATATCGAATTGGAGACGTCACATGCAGTCTCATACTGGTGAAAAGCCCTTCTCATGCAAAGTCTGCAAACTGTCGTTCTTACAACAATGTAACCTTAAGAAACATATGATGCTACACAATGGAATCAAAGAGTTTAAGTGTAATCATTGTGAAAAAGCATTTACACGAAAAGCTCATATGGAAGGCCACTTAAATACACATCAAAAAGAAAAAAAAATTGAATGCAATTTATGTCACCGATTTCTTGCATCAGCAACTGGTTTAACACGTCACATTCAAAGCCATACCGGCGAGAAGCCATACCGCTGTAAAATTTGCGACAAAGCATTTGCAGAAAAGGGTCTTCTACGAAGGCATGTAGATCAACACAACCCCATTAAACAACATACCTGTCAAGAATGTCAAAAGAATTTTACACACAAAAACAATTTAAAAAAGCACTTGTTGCTTCACAGCGGTGTAAAAGCGCACACTTGTGAATGGTGCCAGAAGACATTTACTCAGAAATATGCTTTGCAGAGGCATGTTAAAGCAGTTCACCATGGAATCAAGGAACATAACTGTAATTTGTGTGACAAACAATTCTTTGCCAAGGCTAAGTTGGGAATACACTTAAGAGTTCATACGGGCGAAAAGCCTTTTCAATGCCGGATATGCCGCACAGGTCAGTCAACTTCAAGTAACTTGCGAAAACATATGAACACTCATAAGTGAGACAATTTGATTTCTCTCTGCAATTTGGAATCTACTGTTTTTGTTGTGTACACGCAAATTAATTCTTTTTTACATTTATAAGTAGTCGTGTTAATTTTTTTTAATTTGGCTAGTTCACAAATCTCCATCTTTGTCTGGTTTTACAAATCATGTAATCTACTTAAAGAAAAACGTTTATGAGTACTTCTTTGATTGAATTATGCTGTCAAGAACAAGTTGTAATAACTGACTTATATTGACTTACATACAAGGCTTATATTGTAATAACCCTCAGACTGAGTTGGTTTTTTAAGTTATGTTGTTATTCCGGATTGTTTACGAAATCAAGATATCATTTTCAGCGAATAATTATTTGATACAAAAATATTTGATTTAAAACCTTCTGAAATTAATTGTTGACGTAAATGTCTTGGTAATTAAATTTTAACTAGTAAATAAAAGATTTAAGCTAGAATAAGTTAAATGATGATTCGAATTGGTAAATTGTATAACAGTAATTTATATGATAAAACAGTTTTACATGAAATGTGTTACTTAAATACATAAGCGTTTTCCACAATACTTAGGAAATTACAAAAAAACGTATTTTATTTAGCGTGTACGCTAAATAAAATACGTTAGGTACACCTAAACGCTAAACGTTTTTGAAAGCACCACAAGTACAGATTTGCCAAACTGCTGCTGCAAAGTCATTTGGCAAAGCATAGGTCCATTCATAATTAGAACACTCTGATAGCTCACATATTAATTATATTCCATGTCATATTTTATGTTCCTATGTTATATGGTTGTGGGTTAAGCAGAAAAATGGAAATTTCTGAAATCCATTAGCTTAAAATGTAAATAACATTAAGTGAACACTGGAGAGCAATAGTGTGTAACTACTGTCCTGCTAAATATTATTATTTGTAGTTGTAAAAAATTATATCTAGCACGCAATTAAAGCAAGTAAATGTAGCGTATTTTAAAGGTTAATTTTTTATTATGTGGTAGTGGCTTCAAAAATAGGTGCTTTTATTTTAACTGGTTTTGTATGCTTGAGTATTTAAACAAATTCCTATAAATTACATGAGTAAAGTCAAATTGAAATTTTTTTTGCAAATAACAGTACAACAGTGTATTTAACGTTATGTTTGCGTAGTTTTATATCCATTCACAAATTATTAACGATGTTTTGCAATGCCAATAACAATGTAAATTGGTACAGTATGATATTTCTTGTGATATTTTGACCACAGCAAGCAAACAACAGTTAATCAACAGATGGACATAAGCTTCAGAATAATCAAAATGAGCTTGAAAATAAGTACTCGCATCAAAAAATGTACTTATTGTTAGCTTGTATATTTTTTTGCTTAAATAATTTAAAGCAATTTTCTTAACCTCAAAAGTCTTTTAAAAAATTCTCATGTTTTTTGTCAAAGAAACTCTTAAACCGAATTCTAAATGTAATACTGTGTTAATTTATTTTATGTAATGAATTTTCACCCACATTTCCCTTAACGTTTTGTATTGTCAATTAAAAAATCTTCAGACAATCTTGAAATTATAGAACTACTTGTTATGTTTGGGTTAAAATTAACAAAGCTTGATTGAAATGTATCCCCCTTTTGATAAAACTCCGTTTTTTAGTTGTAAAAAAATAAAAATAAACTTTTGTATCCATATGAAGCAAAATTAGTTATAAATACACCCATTTTTATAAATGCTATTTCGGAAAATGAAGTAAACTGATTTAATTCATTTAGTTTTCTCTGTTTAATGTTGTATGCTTATTTTTTCAGCTGCTCGAATTAAAGCCAAACTTAAAGGATCCATATTTTTGCGGGTTACTTGACACTGTTGCTGTGCATTAATTAAAATTAAATAATCTATAGTAAACTCATAATTCCTCATTAACGTAACTTTATTTCCACCAAATTTTTACCAAAGTAATAAGGTAACTGCATTGTAAACCACCAAATATTGTTCTACTTTGTACACAATATTTAACTTCGGTTACTCGTTCTAAGATATACCAATGCCTCGATCTGGGCATATACTTTTTGCTCAAAAATAGTCTCATAGTTCTTTCATGTCTCTTCTTAGAAACTGTTTCAGCATTTGAGCTGCTCTTACTACTAGCTGCCATTTTGTCACTTGATTAGAGACAACTTTTGCAAAAGATGTTGCACTTGTTAGTCGAAGTTGAATTTTTTCGTTTTAGTTTCTATTTTAATTTTCTCACATAAGCCACAATTTGTGTGACAATTTGCTCTTTCCCTCGTTTGACGTTTTCAATTTTCTCTATGAAATGGAGAGCGTGCCGCAACGTTCTACTCGGAATACATACCTGTACATCATTTAAAAGCTCCACTCTCATTTTAATGGAACACCTCACAAACTATTTCATTCACAAAAACTGTTTTACGTATTCATTTATGGTAATCAGAAGCCTACCTACAAATTTGTGAAGGATGACGACATCTTTATGTGAAGATTAAACGAAAAAATTCGTCTTGGCACTACTTAAAAGGGAATTGGAAAATGAGAACAAAAATGCGGATGTTGGTAGTGGAAAGCACGTTGAGAAACTTGGATAGAGAAATTTGCGTAATTCCAAACCAACTCAGAGAATGATTGGGTATCGCTGAGGATTTCATTTAGATTACGTTTTGGTAGTGCTTTTTAGGAGTTAAGATAACATGTCTGTGATAAATAATTAGCTAATGTATTTTTCTGCTTATCATGTAGATCAATTCAAGTACTTACTTGTCCAAGGAAAAGGAATATGGTTCGTGTGGCATCTCACAGGGAAGCTTTTTGGATAAATTGGGTAAAGACATTGCAAAAATTAAGCAAACAAATTGACGAGTTTCTTTTGAAGTGATCGGTTTTACTAATGGGATAATAAACTCTCAGAAGAGGAACTGATGGATTGCACGTCACTGCACTGCGAAGTGAACACAGGGCAGATGGCACTACCATCGAGGTTGCTTCAGGCCAACGAGAAGAAGATAAAGCGGAGCAGATACGCTCACTGCACACAACAAGTGAACACGGGAGAGAAGGCGTGGGAAATTTGCAAGTCCATCCAAGCTTTGCCGAGAAGGCCACGAGGGAGAGTAGAGGAGGTCGCTGGGCTGCTAGGGTAAAAGCTCGGATGAACCTGCAACTTTCTCACGCCATTTCCACTACTACAAGCCGAGAGCTCACCATGCTAGCTATCTGATGTCCACAATACTTGCTTATGGCGATTTGAATAGGAATGATGATGTGTGTTGTGCAGATTGGACAAAGATGGAAGAAATGACAGGGGTGCTTAATTAGTAGTTAATTAAATAGTGTGGGGACAAGCAGGATGGAATATATAATTAGTTAGCTGCTTTACTTAATCAAGCCATTACACCACCGCAGTTAACATGTTAGCAAATTAAAAATTAATTAATAGTGCTACTGTCAATTTGGTAATTATTTTAATTTGTAGTTTACGCAAATAAACGAATACAACAGTTTAAAATATAATTCGATTATATCATATTCGAAAATAAGAATTGGATAACTGATATATTTATTTATTTGGTATTTATTATGGAACTACTAAAATATTAAAAAATTGGTGGTTGCAACTAAGTTTATTCCCCGTTGGTTTGTATTCCGTTTTTTAAATTGTTGATAAATAAAGTATTGAGAAACTGAAGTTTATTTTTGTACATAATTTTTTTTGAACTAAGAATAATTTTAATCAAGGTTAGTCATTTTTGAATAAATTTTAAGCAACTAAAAAATAAAAAGCAGGTCACCTGGTTGCCAAACTGATTATCTTGCCCTTTTTTACTAATTCTAACGGCAACTTAAACTCCAAAAACTTGTCCGTTTCTTCATTCCGATTGCTGTATATTTCGATGGTTTGTTTGGGAAGGGGTATTACCCAAAAATCAATGTTACCCGAGAATCTAGCCGAGTTTCGTAGTTCAAATGTTTTGAGCAAATGAAAAGAGGCATGAAATATAGTAATCCTTTCAAATAAATCAAAGTCAAATCAAAGACAAGGTATTCTTTTATAATAGGTTTATTTAAAAGTTTAAACAATTATGTTTTAATTACGACCCTGAATAACAATTTCATAACCGTACGAACAGGGACACATCTCATAAAAATTAATATATTACTTTTTTGTAGAACAACATGTTCATTGAGTTTTAGATTTCCTAAAAAACAGCAAGTGTTTAAATTCATTACCTAGCTACAATATGTGCAGTTATCTCTTTAAATTAAGTATACATTGTACATAATGCAAACAAATTTCATTTATTCCTGTTAATAGTCCACATGGCATTAAACATTCGTTCATGCTTTTATACTTAATTTAAAGTGATTTATCATTAGTTTTTACCCTTTTTGTGGATAGCCATGTGTGTCTTCAAGCTACTTAATCGAGAAAAAGCAGTGAAACATTCCTTACATTTGAATGGTGTTTCCATTGTATGAATTCTAATATGTATTGCTAATTTGCTTCTGCTTACACAACCTTGGCCACACAAATTGCATTGGTGCTCCTTCACACCATCATGAACTTGTTTAGCATGTGCCACCAAGTTACTTCGTTGAGTAAATGACTTCTGGCAAACTTCACAACTGTGAGCTTAAACACCACTGTGAATTATCATGTGCCGTGTCAAATCGATTTTAAACTTAAATTGCTTGGAACATTCTAGACAATTGAATCGCTTTATGGCAGTATGCCGTTTTTTATGTCCGCGTAAGTCTGTCAACCTTAAGAATGCTTTAGCACACACATCACAACGGTAAGGCTTCTCTCCGGTATGGGTTTTCATGTGGCCTTTGAGACTCCAAGCTGAGGTTAGAAATCGATGACATAAATAACATTGAAATGGCGTTTCCGTTTTATGAGTGTTCAAATGAATTTGAAGGTTAACTTTCCTTGTAAATGTTTTTTTGCAGTGATTACACTCAAACTGTTTGATTCCACTATGAACCAGCTGATGTTTGTTGAGGTGGCTTCTTGTGGAAAAGGATTGCTTGCAAACATTACACGAAAAAGCCTTTTCGCCAGTATGAGATGTCATATGAATTTTCCATGCATTTTTATGCGCAAATGCGTCCTCGCACAAATCACATACGTGAGGTTTCTCTTTAGTATGTGTGAGGTAGTGTTCAAAAAGACTTGTACTGTTATAAAACGTTTTGTCGCAAAAAAGACATTTGTAAGTTCCTAGGTGAATCTTTTCATGTACTCGTAATTTTTTTATCGAACTACAACATTTCTCACAAATAGAACACTTGTCTGAATTCATGTTAACGAACTGAAAATTTGTAAAGAACGAAATAAATGATGACCCTTTTA
Organism: Entomobrya nivalis; assembly: GCA_034695485.1. Taxonomy (NCBI): domain Eukaryota; kingdom Metazoa; phylum Arthropoda; class Collembola; order Entomobryomorpha; family Entomobryidae; genus Entomobrya; species Entomobrya nivalis. Next base: position 601 of record JAQFZH010003501.1, on the reverse strand, counting down.
ACAAGACCGTTAGTAATATTTTTCACGTTTCAAAATTTGTAACATAATTTTTTATCTGAATATTTTTTTCTAAATAATTACTTTGAATTCTGTAGATGGAGGTAAACGCAAGCTTTCCTTCAAACGTTTCTCGGAAATTGGGAACCTCACGTGCGTTCCTTGATAGTGATTGTTCGAAGAAGACTAAAGTAAAATAAAGCAAGGTTTAAACAGCCTTAGATGCTTGCATGCTTTGCAGCTAATAAATGATACATGAGGAAATATTTACTTTAGCTGGAAACGTATGTGCACTTTTTTAAGAGATCGTTGCAAAGCTTACGTGACAATCAGCATTAATACCTTTTTGACACGAATTGGTTAATGAATGCTTTGTCGTTTTGTGGTAAGCTTTGATTATTTCCATTACTTCTGTACTAGACATGCTATTGTACTGCTTATGTTTTTCCACAACTATACATGCATAAACATTAATAGTTTTGCCACTAACGCATGTGCATATGAGTTTCATCCATCTTTCGTATATGATAATAAAACAGGTAAAACACCTGTGACAGATAACGCACGTAGACAATTAAGAAAGGCGCCGGCTGCGCCGGCAAAT
>JAQFZH010003500.1:0-13722 GCA_034695485.1 Entomobrya nivalis | reverse complement strand
TGTATGTATGCATTGTGTAAGTACTTTGTGCAATATTTTTACCATGAGAATCATGAGATCTTTCTTAATACTGTCCATATTTCGAGCTGGGAAAAAAGTTGTTGAATCTCTGCCTTCATCTGGTTCTCTGGTTTGCTCTCTTGCCTTTTACTTTCGTTTTCTTTTAAAAGTTCCTTTGGATGCCTTTCAACGTTTCAACAAGCTAGCAAGAGCAACAACAGTTCAGCTCAAGTTATCGCGTGCGATAAATGCGAGTTGCGTATTTTTACGCAGAAACTAATGCCAGTTAGCTGTAAGAAGTTACGTAGTTGGAGTGCAGACTCCAGACAATGATTATTTTTGCAACAGACAGAAACTTAGAATAAGTATAGACATAATTCTGGAGTGATGAGTGAAAGGGTAGAAAGTATAAGGTCATAGTGCAGAAACTAAACACAGACCCAGTTCAGTCGGTTTTATTTGTATAAAATAATCTGTAACAAAAAAAATCGTTAATAATATAAACTCTACAGTAATAAAATGAAGAATAATTATCGTTTCCCCATACCCTGTACGCTAACGATATCCCTGTAAATAAATATATAGCAATGTAGCATGTTCTTGTCAGATTTTTTATTTTGTGTCTGCGCTTTTGTTTTTCTAAACCTGCAATCTAGTAACAAAATTAGTTGTAATACAACATAATATGTAAATTTAGTTGTAGTAGGTGGAATAATATTGTCTTTCACTTTCATTTTATCTAAAGTTATTAGACATCCATATGAATGAAGTATAAAAAGGTTTAGTTTTTCATGTAAAAAGCTCATTAGGAAGCAAACGCATCTACTACACGTTCAACATGGTGTTTGCAGCATTACTAAAGTTAACATGTTCCTCCTCCTTTTCCTACCTTCAATAGCATGTCAGTTAAGCTGTCTCCTTTGAATAGAAAACTTTAACTTTCCAAAGTGAGCATCCGATCCCTGACAGGATGGTGTCATAATACATATGAACAGGAAAATGAGTGTGTAAAAGTAGAGAAAGTTTTTTACATGTATTAATTCCACCTAATAAAGAGTTTAGCTAAAACTTCTGCGCTGTATTCTCTGTTCAGAACAATGTACTCATCCCTTATTGGGGTATCCTAAATTAGGATTCCTAATCTGTGGTTCTGTTGAGAGCAGAACCGTACTTTTTGACATTATATTATGACATAGGCAAAAAATTCTTCGTCAAGCTTTAATTTTGATGTAAGTTGAACTAAAATTGCTTGTTTGAAGGACACTGACTTTTTATGGAAACGTTATATAATATGTCAGAAAAGCTAAACCGTTTTATCTCAATATACCCCATATTTTATCGCTTTCTTTCTTGTTTGTTTGACAAGCTTGCATTTGATCCCTATAACTTCTTAATTATCTGTAAACAGTTAAGAATATATATTTTTAAATATGTCTAATTCGTTTGATTTGGTTCTCTTACAGACGCCATCTAATATTGTCGTGCCAAGGAAATCTTGACATTTTTCCTTTTGACGATCCTGTATGTACTTTTTCCGTCGAAAGTAGTAAGTTTGCCACAATTTTTCAATATTTTAATGTTATCCAAACTCCACTGCATAATTAAATTTATATTCATTCTAGTTTCTCATGAAAAAGACGACCTCGAGTTCAGATGGCAAACGGACGCAGGTGTACTCCGAAAGTCACCAAATCTCACATTCCTCAACGCTTACTTGGCTCACAATGAAACCAACTATTGTGAGTCATCACATTGGAGAGGTAATACAACAAAGCATAACTATTGCTTGTACTAATTTATCGTAAGATTCTGACTGGTGGTTCATTGAGTTTATTAAAATGATATAAAATAGCAGATCGAACACCCAAATAATAACAATAGAAATGTCTACTAGTGTTGAGTTTTTCCTCTTCTGAATCACATTTTTTTTAAATCAATAGACCCATCATTTTGTAAAGGAGTAGGTGGTGTAGGGAGAAAGTGATGAAGAAAAATATATTTGTTTGTAGTACAACCCATGTTACAAGTGTGTGGTAGGAAATTTCTCCTTACATCAACAACTCATATCAACATTGGTTGTTGGGTTTCACTTATAATAGCAAATTACTTGATGTTGGCTCTGGTAGTCCAGCCAGCGTCCAACCTTTTTTCTCAAACAGCATAACATAGACTCGCTTTCTCTCTGATACCATCACGCCGTCAGCATTTCCTTTTCCGCAAAAAGACAGGATGTAGTGTGCACGATAAGAAGTGAGCAATTCATCATTCCACTGTAGTTCCTTTCTTACTAAATGAATTATTGAATTGAAAACAAGCATATAGCACGATACGTATCGTTAAGGCTATCGCGAGAAGGAGGAAAGTTATTTGTCATTTTTTCTGTAGCAAAAAAAAATGCAAGCTCACTTGGTAAAACATTAGACCGGGTACTTCAACAAAAAACGGAAAGCATTTTTACACTGACTGCAAATTTATGGGGGAAATGTTCTAACAGTTATGTTTAGTTGATGGTTAACAATATACGAAATATAATCTTGTAGCATATGCATTTTTATAATCTATTGAACTAATATTTTTTAGTGTTTATTATTCGGAAGCAGTTCATTAATTAGTCCTTTTATGTTTATATTGTAGGAAATTATAGCTGCCTCAAAGTTGACTTAATTTTTACAAGAGATCGAGCGTTTTATTTTACAACAGTTTTCATTCCTGATATTATACTGGTCACCTCATCCTTCATTACCTTTTGGCTTGAATGGAATGCTGTACCAGCTCGTGTGATGCTTGGAGTTACAACAATGCTCAACTTTTTCACGACAAGGTAGCCACTATGCACTAATGCCACAATACATTTAAGAATTCATTTACTCTTCTTATAAAACACGATTGGCACCTTATGAAAATAATTTGTAATTTAACCAATCAAACAGCAATGGATTTAGGTCGACACTACCAGTAGTATCCAATTTGACAGCAATGAATATCTGGGATGGATTCTCAATGTTTTTCATTTATGCTTCCCTTCTTGAATTCGTTTTCGTTAACTATATCGGAAGGAAACGACCGAGACGACCGTCGGAGTTTACAGGACCACCTCAACCGGGAGGACCGGTGAGTATCTTTCATAATTTATTTAAGAAACACATATTCTGCAGTCAGCAAATCAGAGCCATTTTTAATTTTTAACGTGCCATTTTAAATGACATGCTGATTTATACAATATTTGAATACGAAGCAACCCAGTTACAGATATCAAATATGTATTATGTACTTAAAGTTCATATCTACGTCAACAAATGCAAAAAAGTTGCAGTAATGAATGACAAATATATGGTGACAATGATTTTCTAAATTTTATAACATACTTTTTGCACAAAAATTCACTAATTTTCACAATTTTCTACCACTATCTATGTACTAAAACTGAACAAAACCGAATGTACAGTTCTGCATTTTTTTCAAAAAGGCATTCTACCGCAATAACAGTAAAATTAACAATTGATTTCAATTACCGTGTTTCACCTTTCACCACTGACAAATCGTTTTCTCTATACATATAAGTTAACAACTGATATTAAACTCTCATGTGAACTAAGGTCTGATAAAATGGACTATTTAAAAAAACCATTCATGTACACGTTTTGCAGCGTGTGAAAATAGAAGATAACCAAGCGACCACACCAGTGGTAGGAGCACCTTCTCCGACACCGGGTAGCAATCAAAGGACAGAAATTGTTGCCTGCACTGCCTGTAGTCCGTCCCCCTGCACTCATCCTGCTAATAACGGCTGTGCCGCTCCACAAGTAATATTTTTAACAGTAACATTTAGTTTTATTCTGTAATTTGTTGATAACTTTAATTAACCTGAATCAATAAATTACCATACTACATCCGGCTACAAAAAGAGGTTAAAAATGATTTAAAAAATTAAAGTACCTTATTTGCAATTAATATTTGCAAAATGTAAATGTGAAGAAAAGAGTTTTTACTTCTCCTAGTCCCATTTTAAAAATATGTACTAATACGTGTATATATGCATTTTTTGGATTTCATTATACTTATATGAAACAAACATTGACATCGTTTTCTTAACGAATGGTTTTAAGTTTATAAAGCAAAGAGTCACAATACAACTAACTTTTTGAAATCTTTCTACACACGTGTGCACGCTTTAAGATGTACTAAAATGCACATTTGGAGGTCAAACTAAATTACCTCTCAAATATTAACTAGAGCAAATATTAAATGTGTCCAATCTGTGTAATATTATTTACATATTCATATTATTATTTCTACTGTTCTCAATTTTTCGACTAGTCTCGGACCGGATTCCCGAACTATTCATATCTTCCTCAATTCGTATGAATAGTTATTTATGAAAAGACCAACAACACCAATGCTGTATTAAAATACCCCGAACAGCATAAGTGACATGGTTTCTGGAAAATCGGATAAATTCTAATATTGAATTTTGTTGAACTTTTCAGATAAGAAGAAGGATAATAGAAAACCCGATCCGGGTCGCGAAGACCATCGACGTTGTCTCGAGAATAGTATTTCCAATCGCGTACGCCATATTCCTCATCTTTTTCTTCGTCAAACACAAAGCGTTTGTTTGAGTTTTAAAAGACATGCTCATCATGATGAAGGAGATTGCTTCAAATTCAACAACTACTTCAACGTTAGTTATAGCAGTACTTTCATACTACAAATTGTTCAGGTGCATATAAAAATTCTTATAACTCATTTTCAACGATCGAAACTTGTGGCATAATTTTCTCTCGATGAGAGAGTATAAATGTTATGGGTATTACATATTTTAAAATATGACAAGTAATAAGTAAAATGACACTGTAACCTAATAAGCCTTATGGTATGATGCATTGTATTTCTTCAAATTATTGTATCAATGTCAATGTATGCTACATAAGTATAATATATCAGGTATATTAATTATAAAGACAATGTGTATCGTATAACTGGCGTAATATTACTAGAGTAAACATATAACCTATATTAAACAGTATGATAGCAAAGTAATATATATTTAAAGCAAATGAAAGACCCACAAAATGAGATAAACGAATTTATAAAAATTGCTATACCGGATACCTAAAACTTTACCCCTGATTAAGAAAATTAGCTTTTAATAATAAAAAAACCTAAACTTCTGTGACTAAATAATAGCTAGACAAGCTTGATATCCGATATTTCGATGAAATAAAAACGATTTTAAGGTATTATTAAAGTTTAATTTACCGATCATGATACGAAAATCGCATACCTATATGATACCTTTAAAACGCATATCTACTTATATAAATTTCGGAGAATATTTGAGTTTTAAAAATTGTAAGGCTTCACAAAGTGTTAAGTAGCTGTATACCTATTATATACAACATTCCTTCACATGCTAGTCTTACAGCAGTTTAATTTTGGATATTATTATGTACACGCATGCACCTTTCCAGCACAAATCAAAAAAAAATTCTTCACATTCTGAAATTATGTTAGGTTATAATCAAGTCAAATTTTCACCGTCATCACTAGTATTTCGCCACCAAAATTGCCTCCTGAGAATTTTGCTGTTTGTGTACTTGTCAAACAGTCGCTCTTTACCACGCTGCCATTACGAAGAGATTTCACAAAATGTAAAAGCGACAAGAACGTTCATGATTTGACAATTTCGAAATTGATATTTCAGACAAACTTTTCACAGAAGGCATTATTAATTAATCATTTACATTAATACGAATAGGGAAGTTAAGAAAACAAGCAAATAATTACCCGATGTAGATCATGACACAGACACAACTTACCACTTAACTGGTCCAAGTCTATCGCCTTCTTTACAGAGATTGTAAGCACCAAAAAAATGTATGACTTAAGCTGGTTGGTAGCGGTTTGTAATTTACGACACGACAATTGATACAGTTTTCGTACTGTTGAATAATGAATTACATTGTTAGCCCACATGTGTTGTGAAACTCATTGCATTGTAACTTAGTTTTGAAATATGTATGACGAGTTTTATTGAAGTGTTTAAGTTGCTTACATTCAAGCTAAAAATCAATGTCAACTTTAAAGAAATTGAACTGCATTTAAAAAAAGAATATGCAGCAGCATGGCCTTCTAGCTTCCTTTTCTTACCTAATCCAGCAATGTAAATCAATTAAAAATCACATCGTTAAAAGTATGTAATATGTAATCAATTTTTAGTATCAGATTCACCACAAACGGTTATCGCAGAAATTATTAAATTACTCCGAAAGTAGCCGACTTTTCAAATGTAATACTGAAAAAATAAATGTATGCAATTATCTAATTAGTCAACCGATAAAAAAAGTATTTAGTAAACGTTCGTCATTTTGCTCTACTCAACTTCAATAGCTTTTTTGTAAACTCAACTAACATCATTAGAAATTATGGTGCTGACAGATAAGATATACATTCCTGAAACAGTTCCCTCACAGAGTGCATTAAATTCGCATTTAAGTAGACACTACTCTCTTAGTATACTTTTACAACTAAGACAGCAGAATAAATTTAAATTTAAATACATTTTCTTTTAAATTCAATTCGTCGTAAATCAGATTTATTGGCCAATGTAAATAAATCGGAATCAATTAATAATTAACCTTCTTTCACAATCTAATAAAAAAAACCTACTTACAAAATTTTTATTGCTCTGCGCAGTACGTCTAAAATGCACAAATCATGTACTTACACTGAACCATCATTAAATTTATGACATGCCACAAAACGAATGTATTTAAATGAATGTATAGCTGTTTAATTTAAGATATAGTATTACAAGAGTAAGTTTTATTATGTAAAAAAAATAACTCCGCAGGAATTTTCGGAATTCTGAAGTACGTGAAAGAATATTAGTGAGAAAACGAGTAAAATCGTTACTAGCACTTCAATATTCAGTCAATAGTTCTAACATTATGATACCTTTTAAACTTAGAATTTTCTAACATAATTTACTAAAATGTATGTTGGAAAGGGTGCAGAGTCTCAAACTATAAATCAGGGGTAAACTAATCTACATATTTACATTCATTCATTTTTGTTCTTGTCTACTATTTTGATTGATCTTGTATCTACTACTTACAGAGATATATGTTGTGGGTCAAGAGCGTTAAGTCGTCTAATGCAAGTTGTAATATATTTTAGTTTTACCGCAGAGTCGAGCATAGCACTACACTAGAGACGATTAAAAAAAATTAAAATTATTTTTGTCACTAGTCAAATCAACATTAATCATTCCACTTTAAAGTGTACTATTAGAAGATTGAAAAAAATGTATTTTTTACAAAAAGATTAATGCAAGAACATGATTTATTGACGTAGGGCAACTGTATTTATTCGACAATGTTTTTGTGAATTTTTTTATTAAATGAAAATGCATGTACGAAATGGAAAGATGCAATTAGATGATAAGCTGAATATAATCACAGAAAAACACAACTATGCAGTTATATTGTGCAAGTAAATATATGAAAACTAACGTGGTTTTTGATGTATTAGTTGAACAGATTATTAGTTTTATGTTTCGATTGTCTTAAGTTTTAAGTATACAATCAACTATTTTGACAAAACTAACTCTAAAAATGAAAAAATTTATTTAAAAAAGTGAAATATTTATGAAAAGACGCAAAGTAAAGATATTATGAACTGATCGGTTGGATACCGAAAAGACAGTAAAAATTATTTTTATTCGTTTTTATTGTGCGTTTCACACGTTTCATATTCATAAACTGAATCATTGTTTTAATGAAAGACTAATAAGGCATTACATGGCGCATGACTATCCAGGTCACACACACTACAATATTGCATTACAATTATTACTTTTTACAAAAGTTTTAAAAACCTAACCACACCTCGAAAACACAGTCCCAAATGACAATAAGCTTTTGCACATCAGATCCCATGCACTTATATTTATTCCATCTACTTGACAATGGTATTTTCACAGCAGATATCCGAATCATGAATCAAAATTTTACATAAAATTACTACACTTTGGGTAATGTTAAAATAAGGTTATTTAAGTGCATGGGATTCACGGCCTCCATTCCTTCGGGAACTTCCTTCAGATTTTTTTCGTCTCTTAAAACGATTGTGGCATCTGCTAATTTACTGACCACTTCTCCACCGGAGGCTAATATGAGACGCTCAAAAGCCTTTGCCTTTTCTCCTCCATTTTCTAGTAAAAAGAACTTCATGCCAGTCATCGGTTTCTGGCTAGGTTCGGCCAGTTGTACATTGAGCCATCCGAAACTAGCCAGAGCCAGGTCACGTTCCTTCTCTTGATTGATATTTCCTTCGTGCCAAAGGAATTCTTCGTCGATCTATTAAACAAATGAAAATTATGTTGAGGCTTACGTTTGTACCAATGGGTCAAGTAAGTGTCAATTGTAGTGTCGAATAAAGTTAATATGGTCAATAATTTTACCGGAAGAAAATGTCCCGCTTCTCCGGATTTTTGAAGATACTCCGGTTTCAAAATGAACTTCCCAGAGGCAATACAACCTAGAATTTTCTCGCTCCTCAACAGCGTACTTGTTACCACACCGTGACAATTAATGTCAAAATGTTGCAATTTGGAGATTGATCCACCTAACCTGACAATCGCTTCTGTTGCTGACTTTCTTTGATGTTGGTCCAAAGACGAAAGTACAAATATGGGAGCGTCTGGAAGCTCAACAGGAAGCTTCGCTTTCTTTTTACGGGATTTTTTCGGCTCCCCAATTTTGATAGGCTGATGACCAATTGGTGGCTCATCACGGGTTTTACTTGCACTTCGTGTTCTCGTATTTCTGGTGACTCTTCCACTGCCTTCTTCTGTGCCTACGCTGCTTGAAGTTTTCTTCAGTCTGCTTGACCGTTTTTTGGTGTCCTTTTCTTGCTTTTGTTCAGGTTCTTTAGCAGCTGGCGACGCTTTAGCTTCTTGATTTGCCGGTACAATTCGTGGTTTCACTTTGTTCGCCTTCTTGACTGTTGATTTAATATCTGCCACCGATTCTTCATCATTTTCGACCCAAGACAAATGTGGACGTTCAATTTCTTCTTCAGGAACTTCATCACCCGGAACCAGCACATTATCCGCTGATCTACGTTCTATAATTAAACAAAGATAAAACATTGAATTACAAAAATAAAGTTTAGTTTCATTATTTAATTTGATATAGATATCACTAAAGTAAGTCTTACTTATAGGGGAACTCTGCTCATTATCATTACTTTCACTAGGTTTACTTTCTGATGCAATTAAATCTGATAACTCTTGCATGCGATTTGGCTTCTTGGGAATTTCCAATTTTTTAGGGCTTATTTCTGGAATTTCATCATTACGGCTTGACGGGCCAGGCTCGGGTGCCAATGGGATAATCTCTCCTATGTCACTGTCATCTTCAGACACATTTCTTGCACGTTTACTTGATTTTGGTTCGTCCTCTTCCGGGGAACCATCCGATGGTCGCTTATTTCCTAGCTTTTTAATTCCAGCAACTCCAACTGGGCTACCCAAATCTTCCTCGTCATCTTGGTCAAGATTTCGTGGCGTAGTCAAATTCCCTTGCTAAAAAATTGATCACAAAATAGAACATATTTTAGTCCCAAATCAAACTACTATACCGTACTTCGTTCAGCTAATACATAAATTTTGGTCCATTTCATAAGATCTGCCACTTACCGATCGTCGCTGGTTGATTGCTGCTACTTTTCTCAAACTCAAGTTTGCTATAGGCGTTGATGCGCGAGGAGATGAACTGGGAGAGCTACCATCATGTCTCATATTGTTAAATCTTTTCACAATTTGACTTAAAGGAGTTGACGCCGGTGGTTTAAGTTGTATTTTGTTAGGAATGTATGTCTCACGGTTCAACGCAATTTCAAATTGCTGTTTCAATGCTCTAGACTCGTAGCGAGGTAATCCCATCAATAAGGGGGAGTCCGGACATGGATTTAAATAGTATGCATTTTCTTCAGCTGTGAAGGAAGCTTCGTTAGCAAGATCTACTCCCATCGCTGCTAATTCGTCGTAATGTCGCTGTAAACTTTCATCTGAATATGGAAATGCAGCTTTAAATTCAGCCATTTTTCTAGCATATTCTTCGTCTGACATGCAGGGTGACAACCCAGCCAAGAAAGAATCTTCCTCTCCTTCATCTTTTCCATTTTTCGACTCCACATCTTCAGAACGGCGATTAGAAGATTTACTTACAGCAACTGGTTTTTTTCGAGGAAGAGATGTTGGTGTTCGAAATTTGTCGTTAGGTGAATCAGGTTTGGTGGATTTGGACGTAGATGGCTGTGCCGTGGGCGGTGGCGTTTTCTCCTTTTCTACCACTTTTCCTTGTTCAGTGGAACCAGCATTTTTCTCTTTGAGGATTTCTTTAGGTTTTCCCTTCTGAGTTGAGGGTGGATATACACTTCGTACACTCATATTGTTCGCATTATTAGCATTCATTGTTCGCCTCCTTTGAGGTGTGGGCATGAAAACTGTTCGATCATCTGCAGAGCTGACCTGAGCTGGGTCAAATCTATCTTCATCAAGACGCTTCTTTTCGTTACATGACTCCGTTACCCACTCCGCCAGAACTATGGGTACATTCCACTTTCTCGCTGCTTTAGCTTTGTCGGTGTCCATTGTTTTGCATATCAAATGCGTAGATTTTACATTTTTCCCGTCGCTAGAATCTTTTCTCGCAAACACATCTTGATATCTGCCACCCAGTGCCTTTACAACCTCTACAAGGTACTCTCGTTCGATAGCTCCAAACTGACTAATGGCAACAACTACTCCAGTCAATACTTCATTCATTTTCCTGAACGAACACAATGGAGTATGATAAAACGAATGGTCTATATCCAAAGAATCGACCTCAAGACAATCGATCTGTTGCAATAAAAAAACAAATATAAGATTAAACATTGTAAAATGTCAACAATAACAATATTACTCTGCATGCGTTTTTTTCAATCGACATTGATTTATTCCTATCAACTTACCAGCCAATGTTTAGTGTAAGCCTTCTCTGCTCTATCTTTTTCAATTGAGTCACAAATCGGTTCCAAAATTGCCACTGTTGGATTGTCTTGTACTAGACTACCGCCATTTTCAACTATTGTCTCTTCTATAAATTTAAGTTCAGCTGCATCCGAATTCACCACTTTGAAGGTAAGCCCTACAAGGAGACCAGATGAGCTAAGATTTGAATCATGTGGACATGATGATGTACTGCTGTTTCCTTCCTGTGTTACGTCTGAATCATCAGTTACGTTAGATGTCGATCTGGAATTAGACTCGGTTGGCCCAGTAGTTTTAGTGTCGTCCGTTCCTGTTTCTGAAGACCTGCGGGAATTGGTGGTTGAATTAGACGATGTGTTACCACCCGACAATCTTGAAAGCGTATTCTGCGGATGATGTTCCATCGCTGTGGCCGAAACCCGTGCAATTCTTGATGACAAATTCATATTGGAAGCCGCAGGTGCGTTAAAAGTTTCTTGACAAATTGTGGTGGCGGGTTGCTGATATTTGTACAATTCTTCATCTGCTGGATTGCCATCTTTAGCAGATTGAAGTACCCAGTCGATTGTGACAACGTGTGGCCTACACAAATAAATTTCATGAACAAAATGAACCTTCAACTAATTTAATCATGTTTAAAAATATAAACCAACTTAAATATAAAACGTACGTTGTCTCCAGCGTTTGTATCTTTTCACAGACAGGTTTTGGCAAATTTTGCCCATCTGGATTTACAATAACGTGGGTGACACCCTCACACAACTTGTCCACTCTCACCGCTCCAGATTTGTTCAAAGCTCGCTTCAGCTCATCGCATTTCGGGTATTCAACCAGGTATATCTGTAAACAAAAATTCAAATGTTACGAAACTCCTTCATCCTTCCACACGTTATTTTGTATTCTTAACGAAAACACACCTTACAACCATCCAAATACAAATTGTCTGCTGATGTTTTTAATTTTGACAGAGCGTCTTCATGCATTTCTGTGAATGTACGAGTGAAATTTATTTTCGACTCTTCTACAACAACTCTATTGGTGTCGTCCATTTCCATGATTGCACTACATCGTGTCATGTTCCCTAAAAATTCATCCAATAAATGCATATATTTTAATACTATTTTTTCACATGTACCAATAATACCGCTTACTAATTTAGATATTATTGAACTCCCTTACATTCAGCAGGCATCATCATTGAATGCGCAGGCGTGGATATCATCATAGGCCTAGCCATATTCGGAGAAACTGGCGTGTTTGCTACCGGAGATTCCAATTTGAAATCATTTGTCGAAAGCAGATATCCCTTCTCCAAAGACATTTCAATCCATGACGGGGTCACGCATGGGACGTTCCACTTTTGTGCAAACTTAAACTTGTCCCCAGTAGGATTTTGTATCACCAAAACATCTGTCACTTTCTTCACGAATTCTGAGGTGACCTTCCCACCTATTGATTGACATAATACATTAATAAAGTGATAATTATCATAATTGTTTGATCACCGTTATTTTTTTCAAAGTAGTTGCTTACCATGAACCTCTACAGCTGATTTAAGTGTATTCTTCTTGACTGCCGTCAGTTGAGACATGCATATAGTGATGTTATGAAATATTGGACACTTGAATTTGACATAACGAAGGTCACTCGGAGCCACAGCGCTGGACTGGTTGTCTGTCCACAGCTGCTTTATCCAACCGCAAAGCATAACTGGAATCCCTTCTTTATTAGCTTCGATGCATTTTGGTGTTAGAGCGTTTTCTGTAACCACATGGCTTACAGCTTTGGTAAGTGTAGAAGAGAGGGTACCGTTCATCCATCGAACTAAAGTTTCGAGTTCAAGCTAATAAAAAGTTTTCAAAAATATTTAAATCTAATAGAACTGAAGATCTACCTAATATTACTTAAGCGTACTTAATTTTAATTTAATTTACCTTTGTCTCTTTAGCTTTTATTCCCGATAAAGATACAATCATGCCTTTCATAGCTAGAGTACCCAATGGGCTTTCTCTGGTCTGAAAACTTACGTCTTGAGGATCATTGAAAACTTTTCGTAACACCATTGGGCCTAAAATTCTGAAAACAAGAAAAAAATCACAATCTTAATACACCATATTTAAGGTAAGCGTCCGGTCCCAGTGTCTTAATTTGAGTTTACTGGTTGGAATAGTAGTAGTGATAACTTACTCCACACGTGGACTGCCAGACTTGCCAGATGACAACCTCGTCATCCAATGTTCAAAACCTGGACTGCCAAAAGGATCGAAAACGAATATATTTCCATCTGCATGCAATTCTTGTCCCTTGCATTCTTCATCTTCAAGCCACATGACATTGAGAGCATGAGCCTCCGCAGTCTGTAAAAAATTAACAACATAAAAGTCATGATCATGAATTAACTATAACTATAAAGTTGAAAAAGACCTTATCATCTCATATTAAACATTTAACATTTACATTAATTCATCATTATTGTTTCGTTAAACAAACCTGATACATTTCTCCCAAGTTCAACGTTAAACATTCTTCCACAGTTTGGCCAGGTGGAACAATAAAATATATGTATGGCTTCCTGTCGTCAATCTGCTGCGACTGCGAAAGTTGAGAAAACTGCGAAAACATGGGATGCTTAGAAAGTGCAGAGGTGCAAAATGAGGACACTCTCTTCATTTTGAGGCTGT
>JAQFZH010003499.1:0-13732 GCA_034695485.1 Entomobrya nivalis | reverse complement strand
CTACCACTGAGCTAAAGCGACTCCTTCCTGCAATGACACTCAATGTGCTAGTATGTCCTGACACATACTACCACAGTAAATAGGCTTTTTAGTTCTTAAAAAAATTAAATGCAGTGGTGTGCGATAAAAAACATATTTAAATATTTAAAATCTGAAGTTTTCTACTATTTATTTAGTGTATTTACTTCAACTTTTCGACTATGAAATTCAAAAATATCGCACAGCTTAAAACGAGTTGAAGTAGTTGGGTGTGCACTTGCAAGTAAAAAACATAGTTTATCACGTTCAGTAACTTCACCTTGAAAACAATATTTATCATAAGAGCCAACGAACACTTCGAGTGATAAGAATTAAAAATTATAATGCCTCTACTTTAGCGCAAGTCTAGTAGTAAGTGGGAATCCGACATATAAGTGGACCAACTCACTTCACCTTTGCATATCCAAACTCAGCCTTGATTTTGTTTTGCAAAAATATTCAAATGATATATAAGTGCTTACTAGCTAAAGTACTCTGATAGTCGATCTCATTTAACAAATTCATAATTTCAACAAAGGTGCAACGAAACTCTTAAACTTAATCTAGAAGGACCACACGTTGAACCAAGAGTTGTAAAAGTTGGATAAGACTATCAATAAGAACTTAGCCTCAAAAATAGTAGGTCTTTTATTGTGTATACGAAAGTGAAAGCTACTAAAAAAATTAATTGTTCGCAGCGTTGGGTTCCGGTCCATGTATCAAAAGGCTAGTATAATTTAATATTATATGACTGTCTTAGAAATTGGATTTGTGAAGCTTTTTTGGAGAAGAATTGTCCATTACATTTTTTTCCAAAATTCTCATATATGCATGCAATCCATCAGTTGTGCAAAATGTTTTTGAAAGAGCTACACAGAGATCTGTCTCAGAGACCTGCCAAATAGCCACTGAGGGTAACGCTAGAAAAAACATCCACTTTTTTGCTACTGTGCTAAATCTTTCCCAGCTTTCTTTTAGCAGTGAAGTGAAAGCTTACACACATGTAGCAGAGAACAGCCTTATATGTTCTATGTTGATCTCAGGCAGTATATAAAAAAACTCTACTCCTATATAATTCACTTTCGCTTCGAACATAATGACTTGAAAAGCGGCAGAGGCAGACTGAATGGAATATGTATGATAAGGACCGGTGCGGTGTAGTGAAGTATGTTGTCATTGTGAAGAAACCTATTATTTCATAATGCACACATTCTCTTAGTTTAGTTTCTAAATTAGTTCAACTCAATATATTGTGGTGAATGGCACTAGATTAAAAGCCGTGATGTTTAAACTTAGGATAATTATTTGTTTAGCTGAAAATCCAAGTTATTTATAAACCCTCTATAAGAGAAACGCACACAGAGCGATTCTTTCCTAAAACATCCTTATATTTCATCTGTTGCTTTGTTGGCATAGTTTAGTGCGAGAAAATAGAAAGTATAACATGATATGTGATATGTATTCGGTGTTTTTAATACACATTCTGTAATTTCTACTTCCCTAATATACTTGTTGTAATCATCACCCTACTTGGCATTACGTCTACGTGTGTGATGTTCCTTCCTGAGTGATTCCTCTAAATAGTTGGTTAAACAAACCCAATACTTTCACCAGTAACTAATCTAATTCAATAAATTGCCAAATTAAAAATTGTTAGCCACAATATCGAATACAATTACACAACGGGTCTACATAAGCTTTTGCCCTAATAAGCTATATAAGCTTTGGTCGTTATACATATAAAAACTTACAATAACTTTTTCGCTTTAGGTTTTGTGCCATCTATGAACAAAACAGAGAACATTATCAAAACTAAATTTTGATTTGTAATAACTTCACCATACTTAGCTTGAACGCCACAATTCCACTAAATCTTTGTTCAGGTCAGGTAAAGCATCTCAAATATTACATGGTTGCAATAAACATACATGAAGTTTCATAATACTTATACTAAAATATGATATTGAATAAGACTTTCACTGTTGTAACTTTCACTCGGTTACGTTGAGTTTCTTTAACATTTGCTGTGGGATATTAATTAATAGTGCTATTTCCATGGACCGTATAAACGTTTTAAGTAACAATTTTTCTGTTGATTGAACAACACCGATATATTGCAAATCGATTAATACAAGTTATTGAGATATGATATCTAAATACTGGAAACTAGTGATATTTTTTGCGTGAAAATTTAAATTTGTATTTGTCAAATTGAATATACATCCAATATATTAATATCACACGTCAACAAAAATTAAAATAGTATCATGAAGTTTCCGGCACTTTGAGCTAAGAAAACCACTTACTTTTTCTCATATCTTTTTTAGATATGTAAATAAATGACTGGCATGGCATAAATTATATAAGTTGGCTAGATGAAAAAAACACAATGTTGGATATTGAATAAGCAATATCCCGACTATAAAAGTTGAACAGGATGTATTTCCTGTTGCTTCTAAGCTCGTTTGATTAGCATGGGCTACATAAATAAACCTGATTTTATTCTTTGCTGATTTTACTGAAATCGTGTGACTTCATATTGTAAATAAGACCACTGTATCGAAATCGAATCGACCTAATTTTCTTCTTTGTTAAGTTCGCACTTGAGCAAATGTTAGCGTGAAAATCTTTATGTATTTTTTAGCCTAGGTTATCTTTATAAAAACGTATTTTTTTCTTGAACTTTCAACTATCTCTAAAGGAAGGTAATATTTGACAAGCAGTTTTACTCGAAACATGCCACATGAAGGATTCATTCAAATATCACTCATCTCCAGCGTCATAACTCATAGATAATTTTAAATAGTTCAAGTGTTTTTAATAGCCACGGCAAAGGCAAAAAACGTTGTAACATTTAAACCCGGAATATAAAGTGAAAGTTGGTTGTATTTTCTTGTTGTGGTGTCTAATTTAAGAACCAGGAGGTTAGTTCTAGTACCAGGATCATGAGTTTAGACGGCAGCAATGTCCGACAAGAATTTTCTTGTCGGTATGCGCAGAGAAGTGTAAATTTAGAAAACCGAGTGAACATGGTTGAGGAGCGGGGATCATCAAACACATTGGTGAAGCTGGAAGTCGTTTGCGTAATATGTTTTCTAATTCTGTTATGGATTGCTGTGCTTGCGTTGCAGACAATGGTACTATATTTTTTAATGTTTTATCTTAAATATTTAGTTACCATTATGTAGAAAATTTAAACTTGTAACATTTTTGATTACTTAGATTTGAAAAACCAAAAGAAGAAAAAATACAGTCAATTTGGAAAAGCTAATAATCTTCGGGAAGACGTACTTATTATTTACAAGTTATTGTTCAAAATGTTTAAATCAGCGAAACTTTCATTCAGTTCAGTGTTCAGCATTCAGTGTTATCATACAGTATGGTAGTAACACTTCTCGTTAACTTACTTGTTTAAGCAAATTTAAACCAAAATTTAATTTCGTATAATTGTTAAACATTTAATTGGCCTATGTTAAATTACTTCGATTGAATTTGATAACAGAAGGCTGTTGATCTTTTTTTTATGCAAACTTTTTTTTGAAAAGCTCGATTACAATAAATTTACAAATACAATTTTATTAAAATCGAACTATTTTTATATAGCACTAAAAACGGAATTCATCAAACTTTTAAAACATCAGCTTAAAAACGCAGATAGTAGTCCATCCTTTGGTCGAAAATTTAATCGTATTTGGTCCTAAGTATTACAGTAAGTAAGTAAGTAAGTAGTGTTTTAAGCAAGCGTCATGCCACAAATGTTAGGAAACTAATATGTTTTGGAATCAGATATGGCAGCGGGTTTCTATGTGGGCTGGGTATACCATTAAAACCTGTTTAAACCCGTACCCACTTGAGAGGTCGTGAGATGGGTTTAGTGGGTTTTAACGGGTTTAATTAATTTAACATGGGGCCCATATAAGCCATGGAGTAATATAATGTGCGCCAAATTCAAATTTTAAAAGATTACCCGTTAAAACTCGTTAAAACCCAAATACCAGTTTAAACCAATTTAAACCCATTAAAACCCGTACCCGCGGGTTTCTACGTCCAAACCCGCGAGTTTTGCCATATCTGTTTGGAATGTTAAAAACTTTGAAATAAATAAAATGTATTTTGTTAGGGTTTTTTTATGCAACCAAATTTCTCCACCAATTTCAAGTTTGTCATAGTGTAACGAAGTCAAAATGATTTTTACGACTAAAGTCACATAGATTTATACATGTGTATGTAAAACTGTTTGTTGTACGCTTACTCTTTAGGAAGTACATGTTTCAGCTTTATGCTATTCTTTCGAACGTAATCGGGTCTTATAACAACCATTTTGTGTCGAACATAGTAGATCCAACACATGAACACTGAAACTCCATGTATCAAATATGTTTGTTGACTTTGGTTGGAATATAAACGTTTATAAATAAGGCTTTGATTGTGTAGGCTTGTTTACCTACGATAACAAAATATTACTGAAATTTATAATGATATCACATACACAGATATTCTAGATCACTGAACAGTGAAACGGGTGTAAATTTGTGCTTATTACGCACAACAATTTATTTCCTTGTAGCTACATATCTACAACTAAAGGTTTAACAATGAAGGATAAGAATCATTGAGTAAATCTGATGTCACATAACAACTTGATGTTTACAAGAAAATTTCTATTTATACAGCTCGCTATAATAAATATACACTGTTGTTATTCCAGTTCAACTGTGATCGCGAGGGTGCTATATTTTGTCTCAATTGTGTGATATTTGTGTTGATGTCAAATTGGATACATCATTGTACACTTAAATTTTACTTTTGAAAGCTTCTATAGATATCTCACACTTATTATCACGACTTCCTTGCGTTTATTTTCATTTTTAAGCATTATCAATAAAAAAAACTTATGAATAAGGCCTGTCCGGTATCTTCTCATACATTTTTGAATTGTCAATTTCTTTTAACCATACAGGTTTTGTTCTCCTGTCTTGGAATATTTAAAAACTACATATATTTTACTATATAAATTACACAAGTCGGGTTCAATAAAGTCCGTTTTTTATTTTTTGTTACGTCTTTAAATTCTAGTACATAATGACGTGTTTTCTGCTTTTTAAAACAACCTTTTTCTGAATTGTCATCGTTTGAACAAACGAAAAAAGATTTTACAAGATTTCAAGCTTATCAAGTTCTCTGACATCTAAGCTTTTAAATATGACCCAAATAACTGTTTGATGTTGATAAAATCTTATTTTTTTAGATTTTAAAATGTACGCATATTTAATGTTTTTGGTAAGACAGTACTTTTTGGGGTTCATATCATTCAGTGGAGTTCTTTGGCCACTCTCTTCCGTTAAATGCGTTTGTCCATATAATGATGGTAACTAGAATAAAGAGCTGAATTTTTACGTCAGTTTAGTGTCGTGTTTTTGTTTTATCGACGACCTATACGGCAACGATGTGACGCCAAACGCGTTGGTCACCCAATAACAGGTGGGTTTGGCTTTGATCGTCCGTGTTGTAGTATATCAACACATATTTTTAAAATGACAAGTGTATCTCGTACTACAAGATATGCTGATCATTTTACACTATTCGGTTTTTGATCAATTTCACAAGAGTGATTGGGAAAAAATAATAACGAAAATGTGTTTGCTTTTTTTTACTCCAGAAAAAAGTACAACTTTAAAGTGCTTAATTGCTGGTGATTTTCTTCGACTTGTAAAACTTTAAAATTCTCCCCTCATATGATTTTGGCGCTACAAATTATGTAGATTTTGCTCATGCAAATTTTTTATGAAAAGACTCTGTACGTACCAAAATATGAACACTTCAAAATTGTATGAGAAGATACCGGACAGGCCTTATATATGTTTTGAATCTTTAACGAATTGACAAAAGGGCAAACATATGTATTTTAGATCTTCATCTTTTGCATGTAGTATGTTTTAAATCTCAGTAATCATTCGCTATTTGTAGAGATCACACCAACATTTTTTTTTGCGCTATGGCTCTATTTCAAGTTTATCTGGTAGCTATTCTGCTCCACTTTTGTTTAAAAAGTACCACTTATACTGTCAATGGTGAAAATGATGGCAACATTAATATGGAGATTAAAATTTCAAATTTAACTTCTTCAAAAATTTGCGTTAATTATACCAAATTTACTGCAGAGCAACTTCTCAAATTTGTATTTTATCCAAAAGAGAAAGTAGCTTGTGTCCTTCTGGATGGGAAACGGGTGCTGCTGTCATTACGTAAGCTAAATCATTTGCTCTTCAATAAATTTGCTAAATCATTAAACCGTTTTACATCTGTTTTGTATTAAATCTTGATTAATTAAAATTGACAGGGAAGAATATCACCAGCACCAATGCAAAGAACCACTCTTCAATCTTGCCAAACCGCAGCATTGAGAGATCACGGATAGATCCATGGATTAACCCAAGCGGTTTTGGGAGAAATTGGAATTCAGCAGCGGTTGAAGGGGAGAACATGCTACAAAAGATTACATTTATTTCAGTACTTGTTTTTGGCTTGGTCATGTGCATCCTTTTTAAATTTATTTGCATCGTATTTAGTAATTGAAAAAGTTATAACTCTGTCTATCTAAGTACTTCAAAACGGGTACATTTATTAATTTCCTAATAGGTATAGTTTGATTGAATAATATTTCCACAATATTTTATAACTTATCTTAACGATTCTGTATTATTACTATTATTATTATGTGTAGAATATAAGCCAGGCTTAATAACATGTAAATGATTTCTTGATTTATTTAATAAATAAAGATCGTATTTCGTGTTCATCCAAACCAATATTTGGGATAACATATACCACACTTATTATTTTAATCATGTTTTAAATTAGGTGCATATAAACCATTAGGTCGCTAATACGTGTAAGTGCATTGCGCATTTTGTGTTACGAAGCAGCAGACAAACATCATGGAACTTTCACTTTCAAGCTATATGCCACTTTCACTTCTGTGCTTGCGTTTTCACCGGTGATCCAAGGCTTTTGTAATATGCATTGCTACAACCAGTCTTAAAATGCATCAGCTTAGATTTTTTCCAATTAAAAATACTAACTTCAATCGAGTATGAGTAAACCTGCTGTCTTTCAAAAAATAAATTCAGTGTAAAGTTTTTAAAATAAGTATGACCTAAAACCAATATCCGGTAAAGAAAGTATCTGGTAGAATTACCAAACTTTCAATAAAAAATAAGTCAAGCTTCATTCATTAACATGAGTTATAAAAAATTGTCAATTGGCTTTTCTACTCAAACTTAATGTAATAGCTTTAGAATTTGACAAACTGGGATTCAGTATTAGTTGAGCAAGACTACATGCAGCAGTGCAACAATCCACGTCTTAAGTTTTCAAGGTGGTAAATATTACACTGTTTCATATCCAAAAAATATCGCACAATCCTATTTATTAGCTTAAAAATCCAAAGCAAAAGGAGTACGGCCTGTTTTCAGTCATTGTGCAAATCCCCCAACAGTCATGGCACGAAAAGCTTTGTCTAGGTCCCGGTCCCGGATTATTAGTTTCGGGGGTAACAACATCGATCCCCATATATCTCCTCCGTATGGGCCAAGAGTCGTAAATTCAAGAAACAGGGCGAACATTGAGGACGAGCAGAGATCCATTGAGAACATTGCTTACACAGTCCTTGCATTATTTTTCTTGGCCATTTTATCGTGGGCGGGTATGCTTGTTTGGCTTAAATTGGTAAGATATTTCTTTTTTTTTGTTAAATATACGATTAAGGGAAAGAGAGACCTTTATGACTATTCCATTTGAACTACAAATTGTTTTTATTCTTTAGGTATCAAAATAAGAAGGACTTAAAAGAACATTTGTGTTACAAGAAGCAATCATGATTTTGAAATTTTATTTTAGTGTTTTTGCAAGTTGAAATTTCCAATAATGCCGTGAAATAATATATAATTTAACCAAATAAATTATATTCCTACATTAGTTTTTTATATCTGGTAATGGATAGATATGGTTTTGACTATTTTATTTAAATGGCATATAAAGCGTTTTCCATACCTTTTGAATTAAAAGTAGTATCATAGTTTAAGAAAACTAAAACTGGTTTAGTCAATAATCGCAAGTATGTACACTTCTGTATGCTGTTGTTAGTAAGGTTTTGGATTTTAATGTATCTCAGTAGCATGAACAAAAAGTTACCATATATTGAAAAGCTATAACTCTCCAGGGTTTAAAGATTATGTATCGAAGTATGACAATTCAAAGAATTTTAGTATCGATTTATTTGTTTTTATAAAACACTAGTTATATTTGATTGGCATACAGTTTAAAATAATGTCAACGTTAATAAAATATTTTCATCATGAGTCATAAGTCATTAAAAAGTTTTCATTTTATAATTTCCGTTTTGTGTGGATATTATGACATGATGTTTTAGTTATATCAGAGGTATTCCATCTAGAACTAGTTTAAAGGTTTAAAGTATTGGATGGGATTTTTTTTAAAGGACGAAATTTTTATCGTGTAGGCGAGGCTGTAGTGGATATTTGGAAGGAATGGAGTGTGTATGTTAAGGAAAGGACGAAATATTATATTGATTTTTTTCGAAAACATAACTACGAACAAAATATTTAGTGAAAGTTTTGTGTATCTATTTCAAGACAATTGCTACTAAATCCATACCTTGCATTACCTTATACAATATTTGTGCATATTTTGCATAAGAATCATAATCAACTTTCTCCTATTTTTGGAGTTTAAATAAATAGGATAGAAAATCAGACCAGAAAATAGGGAAGAAGATATTTAACAAAACGTTTCACTAATATCTTTAATATATTTTACCCAAAGAGATATGAAAATCTTCTGTGTCAAAACAATTCAGGTGAAGCTAAATACGGATATAAATATAATCCAGTATTCTACATTTTTGCAAAACTTAAACATAGCAAATTAAACAAATTATTTAATACAAAATGTATACATGTCAATATAAAATCAATATAGCTGTCGATATAAATAAATTGCAAAGCTGTAGTTTTTATTATATTCCGTATAACATACGTATGCTTTCGCTGTCAATATATTGTGGAAAATTGCTGGAACAAAATTTAGTTTTTTATAGAGCACTACATGAGCAATATCTTTTTAATGTCTTTATTACATTTCCTGATTATATATGACCTAAAACACGAGCAATTGTAAAAGCTTAGCCTTAATTTCTTTTAATATGTCATAATAAACTTACAGGAAATCATAAACAGTCATTTTGAACAAAAGTGTAAAAAAGCTTATTACATACTACGTAATATACGTATGGAAATTCTAATACATGACGGGAATAAACAACCGCATATTTTGATTCCGGAAAAAAATCAGTATTATACAACACGTATGATATGTATTATAGTTACAACTAAACATTAATAACGTGTTGCAAAATATTATATATTTGTGGGGAACTTAGAAATATAGTGGCGTTTTCAAAACTTTGTCTAAAATGTTGCGAAACTATTTGCCAACGAACAAGAATAAACTGTCCGCTACAGTGGATTGGTTAGGAGCAAATCAACAAATTAGCAACAATTCAAACCAAGAAACGCAGGAATTGAACTGGCGGACTGAGGAACCATCTTTTGGAACACATTCTTTTGATGGCTTTGCATCCTTAAGGAGTGACAATCAAGTGCAATTTAAGCCCATCCTTCCAAATTCATCCGTCACTGTGACAACTCGAAATCCTGAAGAAATATTGGTTGAAAGATTTGCTGAGCTGTATTTGGAGAGAGATACCGCAAATGTATCAATCATATGTGGAAGGAATCATGATGTGTTTAAAGCTCATCAGTTTGTGTTATCTGCTGGCAGCATCTATTTCCGGGATGCTTTGATGGTAAGCTAATAAATACTTTTAGAGTTTCTTTTTGGTTTACTGGAAAATATAGTTTTTGAAACACTTTGCCATACATGTTTTAGGTTGCACCATGTGAGCATCCTGTTATTGATATCAAAAAAGTTTCCGTGGATGTCATGGGCCAAATACTGGAATATTTGTATTTGGGTGAAGTTAACATGAAAAGTGAAACCGAGCTTAAGCAATTTCTAAGCTCAGCGAAATACTTGATGCTGACTGGTAATCAGTATGATCAATATTCCTTAACTAACTGAGAAAATCAGAAAGACGGAAAATGTCATAGTTTACGAAAATTTCAGTCAATATTTATTATTTAAATTGAATTGCTGATTTATTAGAATGAAAAAAATCATAACACGTTACATGCATAACAAGTTGTTCACAAGACCAGGCCACTACGCTACCATAAATATAACGCCTTTTCAATTTAATTTAAAATTTCATAGTTAGTTATAACTGTCAAAATTTATATCCAATTAATGAATTCAAATTTTACAAAAAAGATAAACAAAAAAGTTTAGTACATAGAACACTGTAACGTAGAATATACAGTATGAATAAAAAATCATCATAAATATGTGTGAAAAATGAATGTACAAGTTTGAAATGATAATTCCCGACGCGATGTAAATAAAAAATTAAAATCAAATTTTGTATGTCATGTAAAACTTTACAAAAACATCTATGCAAATTGGGTTAAACTAATTAAATCCGGTGTTTAAATGCACATAATTGACATATTTAAAATTAGATTTAATAAGTATATAAACTCTTGTCTTAAAACAAGTGAATTTGTTTTGTTCAGTCGTGAGTTGTTGCAATTAATAATGTATAAATATTGTACAATTCGCAGGGTAATCTCTACTAAATTCAATCAATTAACAACTTATATCACAAGAGAATTTTTTTTATGTATATGAGATACGTGGAAATAGTTCAATGATGCTCGCTCTTTTAAGATGAATAAATGGAATGAATAAACGGCATGTAAGGAAAAAATGTTATCCAAATTATTTGCAGCGCTTTAAATTTAAATTTCATTAGCGTACTAATTATTCTAGATCTAATGTTAAATTTCATCTTTAAAAAAACAAGACACTTTTATGACAATCAAGGCTATTTTCTAACATGATACGAATTATACATGAGCAAGGACGAGACTTGAAAGAAACAATTTTTCACGACGACAATGTTTTACACGTAGTACGTTATATTGCCGATTCTACCTCTGCATTGGAATGTGTTGCTCTATATGTATGGAAGTGTGAATATCTAGGAACCATTTCCCTGCCATCAGCGCTTGCATCATATATTTACCTTGTTTGAAAAAAAATGGAAAGAAAACTAACAACTGCTATATCAGGCAAGAAACGTCTGCATAACTTTCACCGAGGCAGACTTGTTGTAGAGAAAGCCAACGAGATTCTTTTAGATGGATCGGGTTTGCCATCTGTGTGCAAACTAGAGAACCCAAATATCATCACTGACGAACACGGTTAAAATACGATACAGCCTTGAAAGATCATACAGACATTGAAAATAGGAAGAAAAAAGTATTGAGACGCAAAAAATGAGTTTATAACTTGTATACACACACCAACACATGCTTATTTACATTTCATTTTTACGATTTTAATATGACAAAACTCGACTTGTTAACCTAAATAGTTTCCAGCATTTTTTAAAAAGGTCACGATTATCCCTAAAAAGATACTTGCTAGAATGGACGTAGGGAGACTGGTATATTCTCTGTTTTGCCTCGTGTGTGTTCCAATGCTAAATGTATAATTTGGCTATATGTAATTTACGATAATTGCCTTTATAGCAAATTTATTTACCATAAATAAATATGGATAGTTTTAAAACTGAAATAAACAAAAATTGAAAGCTAATTTTATATATATCCTCATACATGATATTGTATTGATCTAAATGTGTTACTTCAAAATAGCACGTGAAAATACAATAGTTATGGTATCATTTTAAATTACTTGTTGTTGCCCTTGTATGGATATTGTTCTAATCAAAAATGGGAATTCATAGTAGGAAGTCTATGCTTCATGTAATCTGGCCTACTGCTAATGTAATATTGTGTCCGATTGCTTGTCATGTGTATCTAATCATGGGCATACGTAAATATAAAGTCCGCTAATACTTATCACATATTTTCGCTCAGGTAGATTGCAAAAACCAAATATAATATTAAATTTTCTGGAAAAAAGACATAATTTCTACATGGTATGAAAAATAATCACAAAATTTAACATGCAACTAAGCCATTAATTTTTTTATCGACACGATTATATGATACATGCATGAACCATAATCGATATGCTACCATAACCATTTGGAATATTCGTTAAAAATTTGACAAATTTTGCATAATCTCCAACAATTCCGATATCTTTTAATGAGACATAATTATAAAGGCTCGAAACTTGTAAATTATATCCTTAAAAATTATATTAATATGACATAGTTGCATAGTTATGACATACATACAAGTGGCGTATTATAATTATACACAAATCGATTCAAAATGTGGCTACTTTCAATAATATTAAAACTTTCTCTCTTCGATGCTACAGCACCTCAACTAACGGAAAACGGAATTCTTCAAAGAAGTTTTCTACATTACAAATATATTCTAGCGATATAATATCCAAATCATAAATTTTCCGGGTCTAGATACTAGCTTTGAGAATATTGCTGCACCAGTAGCTCTACTACAATATCTTCGCATATCTATATCACATGTATTTGTATCACATGTATTCACACTGAAAGGTTTAAATTTACGAAACGACATTCATATTGTGAACTTAATGTGTATCTGTATCCTGCCAACCAAGAAACTACTTCATCAATATATTTGGAACACCCATACCTTAGCACAATTCTGAAACGAATACGAAGTACGGTCACTTGACCGAATGGCAAAAATAGGTTAAAATTATAATAAAAACATGATCTATTAATAAATTTGCAAATAGGAAAGATCGTTCCATGATCAAAATCAATTTTGTTCAATATAATAAGACCAAATATAAACTGTTTCAATGTGGAAAAACGCTAAAAAATAAATACGATACATATTACGGCATTCTGTAGCAACCAAATTTCTCTACAAAGTTTAATGTTGCCACAGCGTATCATAGTCCAAAACGATTCTGAGCGTTTGCTATGGATTTGTGCGTGAGTATACACATATATATATGGGTTTTTGGTATGTTTTCCCGACAGGATGAACGTAGTTATTTCTGCTTTGTGCTATTCTCTGAAACGTAATTAGATCTTATAACTTACACATTGTATAACTTCATATCCAACACATATTAACACAAAGGCCAACAGGAAAACTCCATTTTTGTCATATATTTTGCACTTGAAATATTTGACTTTACAGACGACAACTAAACTGTTTAGAAATTATTCATGATAAAATTTACGAAAGGGATTCTAGATCAACAAACTTAGAAACGCGTTTAAACTTCCTTTTATTACCGCTAGATAACTACTTATATAAATATGTATCTATGTGAATCTAAAGGTTTATCAATAAACGATAAAAAAGCGTAGGAGATCACAATGTCACATAGCAACTAGATCTATACAGCAGAGTTGTTTATACTGTATACAGTTTGCTATCAAGAAACATGGATATTATTAATTATGTATACATTTACGTAAGCTTGTTATTCCAACTCAATTGTCATCGAAAGGTTTTTTTCGGGTCCTACTAAAAACCACCACCAAGCCAAAACACCACCTGCACCACCTAGCAAAGCTGGCATGGCCATCGGTAGC
>JAQFZH010003498.1:0-13733 GCA_034695485.1 Entomobrya nivalis | reverse complement strand
AAGACGAATTTAGGATGTGAATTTTTTCACTTAAAATCTTTGCAAAAGTAAACCATCTTTTCCTAAGGCAGTTCAAACCCCAGCATCAAATTATCCGTAAAATTCTAAGGAAATGAAACTAGAAAGAACAATTTTTGATTCGACCTTTTTCAATTAAGTTCTTTGCAAAAGTGAACTATTTTGACCATTTAAACGCCATGCTATTTTTGGCTAGCTTCAAAGCCCCAAAAGTGACCTTGCGCAACGAGTTAGCGACTTGTGTCCTGAAACAAAGTTGTAGTACTCAACGAGAGCTTTCGATTAATATATGATTCGTAACTGACGGACATTTAGCCCAGACCCCTTGTAAATGGAATAAGGTCCTTTAAGAACAAAAGGCAAAGACTTGGTACATTATGTGTAATTTGCGGAGTATATTTCAAATCAGGAATTAAATTATCACTTCACCCAATACTTTACTCACAAATAAATAAAATCGTTCAAATTATTCTAGTTGATGGATAACGAGAAGAATGTAAAATTCTGATATAAAACTACCGATGCCGCAAAGAATATGTGATGTGCATATCCGTATATGTATGCATGTATTTGGTCAGCTATTGATCCTGTATGAGAATCGACAATAAAAAAGGCGCCATTTAAAACGCATGTGACCTTATGACCCCATATCTCGGGTCACATGGGGTATGGGGGTCTGAAATGCATTCTATTGTGATCAGCATTTTATCCCGTATGTGAATCGATAGTAGAAAAAATTGCCATTTAAAATGTATGTGACCCCCATATCTCAGGTCACGGGGGTATGGGGGTCTGAAATTCATTCCATTGTGATCAGCTCTTGATCCTGCATGAAAGTCGTCATTAAAAAAATTGCAATTTAAAATGTATGAGACCTTGTGACCCCATATCTCGGGTCACATGGGGTATGGGGGTCTGAAATGCATTCCATTGTGATCAGCATTTTAACCTGTATGAGAATCGACAGTAAAAAAATTGCCAATAAAATGCATGTGACCCCCATTTCTCAGGTTACGGGGGTATGGGAGTCTGAAATTTGTTCCATTGTGATCAGCTCTTGATCCTATATGAGAATCGACAATAAAAAATACCATTTAAAATGTATGCAACCTTGTGACCCCCATTTCGCCGGTCACGTTTGACCCTCGGGTCTGAAAATCAATCCCATAGAATGTCTTGACTTAAGGTGTCTTTGTGCTAAGTTTGGTGTCAATCGGTCAAGTAGTTTTTGAGAAATCGAGTCCAGAGAGACACACACAAACAACATGTTAAAACCAGCTAGTACTGTAAGTATTATATAAAGAAGTGCTTTAAGAACTTTTTGCTGATTTTCAAAGTTCAGAAGTAAAAAAGTAAATTGTATTTTTTGCCCATTTATAAAGCATGTAACCGTTATTTGTCTGCTTCTCCAAAACTGTAGTTTTAGACTATAGTCTCTTGAGAAAGTTTGATGCCAATACTTCAATCTATAGATTTATGAAATAAAAGAGTTTGCCCTTAAATAGCATGTAATCTTTAATTGGCCGTTACTCCGGTACCGTTAGTCCGATTTGGCTGAAAATCAATAGCATCCTTACTAGTTTCCCTACGTACCTGTACACCAAATTTCAGCTCAGTAGGTCAAGGCGTTTTTGAATTAGAGCGCTCACAGACAGTAGGACATGATTTACGAAATCAATAAGGAGTACTAAAGCACTTCTTAATAAACCCGCTGTAATAGCGATCATAACGACGGAGCTGAAACAATGCTACAAATGAAATTGTTGAACATTGTTGCTGACAATGAAAAACGCTTTCGAATGATATGTCACATGACATGTGTTTGACATTGCTACCTTTGACCCCGATTGCTGACCCCCTGAGGTCACTTTGACCGAAAGTGACCCATGAGTAGTGATCTACTCGACAAGAGCTTTCGATTGCGCTGTTCACATGTACACTTTGATAAGGTGAAAAATTTCGATTTTGACCTTTGACCTTGGGGTTTCACCCAGGGGGCTAAAAATCAATAGGGTTCTTGCCCTTGACCATAGTGACCTACATGTCAAATTTGAGCGAAATCGGTCAACGCGTTCTTGAGTTATCGTGCTCACAGACAGACGGACGGACAGACGGACAAACACGCTAAAGTCAATACTCGCTGAGCTTCGCTTTTCAGCTCCGTAATAACTATCTAGCTACGCATCGGTAGTTAATAAGGTTGTGTAAGCAGACATTTTTGGCCAGAGAACCTGAATTTGAAGCCAGTAACCCGTAATGAAGTAACCCATGAATTAAAAAGAATACCGGTGGGCAGTTAATTGGAAGTAACCCGTTAGTTAAAAGCACTGCGTGCGGGCAGTCAATTCAAAGTAACCGGTTGATTAAAAACAATGCCTGTGAGCAGTTAATTAAAAGTAACCCGTTAATTTATAACAATGCCGGTGGGCAGTTAGTTGAAAGTAACCCATTAATTTATAGCAGTTAATTGAAAGCAAACGCTAATTTGAAGTAGTGCCGGTGAGTGTTAATTTAAATATTACCCTTTAATATAAAGCAGTGTCGCGAGCGGTTAATTAAAACTAACCCGACAAATTAGTTTTTAGAGAAGGAAGCTACGCAGTGAGATTACGAAAAATAGTGGGAGTTATGAAGTTTTTTAAATCCCTGCCCCAATCTAGCTGCCCCAAATTCTTTTACGGGCCCACCAACTAGTACAACAAAAATCCATTAAGAGTCCCAAGATGTAACTTATAACAAGTCATGTTAAGTCATGAAAAAAACACGTAGATAAATCTGAATGATGACAACTGACAATCCATGACATGTAATCTGAATCTGATATGGACATCTGTAATCCATGTAACCGTTAAATGACCGTTAGTCCACAACTATTGAGTTTAAAATCATAGTCTCGTGAGAAAGATTGATCGTTGATCACAATACGTTTATCTATCGATTGGCGCAATAAAAAAATCGCCCATTTAAAATGCATGTAACCGTCAAAACCGTCAATTGACAGTTACTCTTAAACTATTGAGTTTAAGACCATGGTATCTTGACGAAGTTTGATCACAATACGTTTATCTATCGATTGGCACAATAAAAAAATTCGCCCATTTAAAATGCATGTAACCGTCAAAACGGTCAATTGACCGTTACTCCTCAACTATTAAGTTTAAGACCATGGTGTCTTGACGAAGTTTCATCACAATACGTTTATCTATCGATTGGCACAATAAAAAGATTCGCCCATTTAAAATGTATGTAACCGTCAATTTACCGTTACTCCTGTACCGTTAAACCGATTTGGCTGAAAATGTCTAGCGACTGACCCCTTGACCTGAGGAGTCTGTGTGCCAAGTTTGAAGAGAATCGGTTGAAGGGTGTCCAAGTTAGAGCGCACACGGACAGACAGACGGACAGACAAACAACCTAAAATAATAACTACGATAAATCGAGATTTATTTACGTAATAATATGAGAGCTAGGTTTTCATGTCTATTCATCTTGAAGAGTCCTAGGGAATTAGTATTTACCCAGGCCCCAACGAGCATATTAGGTGGAGTTTAGAAAGTGTAGTGTATGCACACACTGCATACATTACACACTGCATTACTACAGTCTATTGTAAGTCTTGGTTATCAAACATCGATTATCTTGACATTAAGGTTGTACTGAAGACTTATGCGAGGTTTGTTACTGACCAACATAAACTTTTGCAACTGTTGGATTTTCTGCTACTATTCGAAATACCCCATTTCTAGCGTGGAGAGTGAACTATAAGCATTAATGACTGGTTTAAAAACTGATTAAAGATTCAAGCCCGTAACTTGAAAACCACTTGAGTTTTCACCACGAATACGTAACTCCACAAACCTTCATTCTTATGGTAATTATTGTTTTATTAAAAACATGTTAATGATTCGATAGAAAAACGGTAATTCAAGGAAATAAAGCAGATCTATTTTAAAATGCCATATTTCTATTGAGTTCAAATTTCCGTCTTGTATTCCCCAATTTTTATATTTGAACCGTGAACGTGGAAGTATTTAAAATAATTATTGAATATATTTAATGAATCGAATCGACTTACTTGAGGAACACCCATATAATATTTGGGGGGCATATACCTGATTTGGGTGTCGTCACGAACTCAAATTGGATATGAGTGACGATAACTTAATTTAGCTTAAAGAAATCAGGCTTAAAGAAACTAAATTATATATAAGCTAATTGCACGTTATTTGCTGAGAAACATACATTTTCGATTCAACAAAATATTTGTGCGATTTCTAATGAACATTCACGTCAATTGCTACAGTTCTTACAATCGAAATCTGAGTATCGTTTCTTGCATGATAAAATTCTAATTTCGTTTTCTATTTCTTTAGAAATTGTATTTGATTTCAAATGAATTGATATTTGATTTCTATGGAAATTGTGCTCAATTTGTTAGGAATCATATTCGATTTTTAAGGAAATCGTATTCGAACTTTAAAGAAAATGTATTCGATTTCTTACGAATTCATAAGGAATTCGTATTCGATTTTACAGGAATTCCTAAGTAATTCGTATTCGATTTTACAGGAATTCCTAAGTAATTCGTATTCGATTTCTAAGGAATTCCTAAGGAATTCGTATTCGATTTCTAAGGAATTCGTATTCGATTTCTAAGGAATTCCTAAAGAATTTGTATTGGATTTCTAAAGAATTCCTAAGGAATTCGCATTCGAGTTTTAAAGAAGTCGTATTGGAGTTCTAGTTATGACTCTACTAAAGTGCGTTCAAGGTTGCTTTCGGCATATTTAGGGATTCATTTGGTTTTGGCTTGAAACGTTTACTCTCAAATTCCAAAAGACATTTCGATGTTTATCATTAAATAACATTTGACATTGTTTCATATGCTTCAGATTAATGTTGATTGGTTGTTTTAACTATTTTTTGCATCGGTTTCCTTTAAATCGCTCTTTAAATCTTATCTATAGTAAAATATTTATTAGGTCTGGAAAAAATGTTACTTATTTTATCCAGTTTGATATACAGTTCGATTCCTAGGTAGGTGCTGTCATCTTCATCTATTAAATAGAAACTACTTAAACGATTCATTTCCAGTTGTAGATTTGTAATGATTTAGATAGAATATGCATAAAATGTGCTTCCCGGGCCATTTAGTAACCATTTTTGCCTGCTAGCAAATGATTTTAAAACGATTTGTTGTCAAAATTTTAAAACATTTTCAAAAACTGCACTGCAGTTGTAAAAGGCAAACCTCACAAAATTTAGATAAAGCTTTGTCTGCATTTGGTTGGCATTTCCGCTAATTTAATTATTAGTTAGTTACGTGATAAAGACTTTGTAATACGAACTTATGAAATACATGACTGTTGTTTCGTACGTCAAATTTATCCTGTTAAAATAGAGTGCCGGGAGCCCCGCTCTAGGTTAATCCGGCTATGACCTTTAGCAGTCGAACATTCATACTGTCGAACTTTTTTAGTCGACCAGAAACAAACATACTAAGTACGGATGGGAGTGTTTAGTTAGGTTAGGTTCGGTTTAATTCTGATGTGAGTGTTGGGTTGTGTTTAGCTAGGTTCGGTTTAGTAGTGGTAGGAGTATTGGGTTGTGTTCGTTCAGTTAGGTTAGGTTCAGTTTAGTACTGGTAGGAGTACTGGGTTGTGATCAGTTAGGTTAGGTTCAGTTTAGTACTGGTAGAAGTATTGGGTTGTGTTCAGTTAGGTTAGGTTCTGTTTAGGACTGATGGGAATGTTGGGTTGTATTTAGTTAGGTTAGGTTCTTTTTAGGACTGATAGAAATGTTGGGTTGTATTTAGTTAGGTTAGGTTAGGTTCGGTTTAATGCTGATGGGAGTGGTGGGCTGTGTTTAGTAAAGTTAGGTTCAATTAGGCTTAATGCTGATGGAAAAATATTCTACTATTTCCGACTAAATTCGATTAACAAAAGTCTACAAAATGAAAGTCGACTAAATTTATTTCTTCTAAAAAAGTTCTACTTAACCAATTTCGTCACTAAAATTTCGACAATAATTTTTGGGTCGACTAACAAATTTCTACAAATAAAATTCTTCTAATATGGTTATGCACTAAGACCTATTCGACTCTATTATACCGACCCGTTCTAAGGTAGGATGACGAAGAAATTGACTCATTGGACATACAACCACTTTAGATCTATCATAGAGTTCTTTAAAATCAAATCAAATAGTGGCAGGGTTGTCAAGTTTAATTTACTAATAGTAATTCGTGTTCATATATTTTTATAGATTTGAGACGTAAGAAATCTAAATTGATATTAGCTATCTGTTATCACCAGGAAAATTATGCACATTTGTTGAAGAAATTAAAGTAGTGACGTGGCCTACCATCAAATTTCCAGATAGGTGCTTTTGTACCTTTGATCAATCGGTTAAGCTTTATTCTAATCCTAAAAACGCAATAAAATCATAACACCTTTCCTTTAGTATAAATTTCGTGCATGTTTATATATAACTTTATATGCTTATATAATTCCAACAACACATCTCATATTGGTGTATGTAAAGCGTTGTATTCATGTTAATTTCTGTATGTATTTATTTAGTGGTTTATCACAATTCTAGTTGAAATCAACAAACCACTCTTAATCATACATTGAATAGTAAAGATGGGATGTTTTTAGGGTAATAACTAACCCATGCGTCAGCATAAATTATCTAATCTCAGCTTTTCATCATTTTATCGAATGTGAGTTTTGAAAGGAATACGTACTCGTGAAGTATAAATGGCCATGAAATGATAAGCAATGCAACCAATTCAACCTTCTAGGAGAGTGTTGAATAATTATCCTTGAATCAACTGATGATATCGTTTATCAATTTAGATTTTATTTTACTGCATTCGTGAAATTATTATTAACACGCAACATTTTTAATAGGTCTTTATTACAATTATGGTAACGTTCAGAAAAATAGTTTAAATCAAAATTTAAAATGAGTTTGAAAGCTAAAGAACTAAGCAAATTGGTAGAATGTCTAGTTTGCAAGGACATTTCTACACAAGAAATATATCAATGCAAAAACGGACACCAAATCTGTGGTAAATGTACAGCTGCTGTGGACGTTTGTCCAAAATGCAGCGTTGATTTAAAGGTCTCAGGTTACTTGTTGAGAAACCTTGTAACAGAATCTTTAGTGGCTTTGATAAAAGTTCCTTGTCCATTCAGGATTGACGGATGTAAGGATAATTTACAAAGAGAAAATCTAGAAAGCCACACTAGAGAGTGCAAATATAGGTAAGTTCCCAACATAGACAATATTAGCAATAAAATAACTTCATAGTTTATAAGTTGTTTTTCAAATTTCAGAGGAAATTCAATTCAACTCTGTCGCCGGCTTGGATATGACTGCGAATTCTTCACTAATACAAGTAGAGCGGACGACGCTGTAACACACTTTTCCCAGCATGAAGTAATCGTTCATTCCGGAAACCACGTTTCGATACATTTGCTCGAATTTTCATCGAAACTTGTAAGTTTTGAGGGGAAGTCTTTACTAGGACGATGGAAACCAATTATGGTAACAACATCGGATCTATCCAAACTCATGATTTTGGTCAACATAAATCGTAAACAAGATGGTCATCATCTAAGTTTCAAATGTGTACTGATGGAAACTGCAATACAAGTTCGCAGATATGAAGCAGAGTTTTCTATTCAGAGCCAAAATACACGCGTAATTTACAACTTAAGGTGTGTGGATTAAAGTAGTTTTCAAAATGATGGTAAACTGGTTATATTTTTATGTCAATTTAATAGGTTCTTCCGCTTAAATGGAAACAAGATGCAATACCAGTAACGGATTTTCAATACATTGGCTTCTCGCTAAATATACCGGCCTCGCTGATATCTAACTTTTTCATTGATCGTAAAGGCACTGTTGTAATTGATGTTCATGTTTGGAGCGATGAGTCGTCAAAAGCATTGATAGATACTGCAGCAAATAAATCGACTGTCGAGATTATCAAGCTAACAGAAATTATAGCGTTGGATGCTCACATTGTGGAATTATCTGCTAAAGCTGCTTTTGAGGGGAATAAACTATTATAAAAAGTACGACATTTGTATAAGATATACATCAAGATTACCTTTTGTGTAAGCTTTAGAATGACTGATAAATATTTGGCTAATCGAATGTATGGAAATCGAATTAAAAAATATATCCAACATAACATTTATGCTTATGTCTTCCATACAAATATAGTTTTGTAATAAACACTCATTTATAAATTAAAAACTAGGTTATCTGAATTCATGTATGCCTTTTGTATGAAATCTCAGATGAAAACGTCGAAGTAATAAATATGATAGTACTTCAAATAAATTAGAAATGGATACCGCGAATATGTTTTCTCATTGTGTACAGTGTTGCGTGCTGAGAATTGCATTTACAATTTGTATTCAACTATGCTTAGGGTAAAAGATAAATACTTTCAGTATCGATCAAATTTTGTAGGAATAATAGCGGGAAATAGGCATGAAGAATTAATAGGAGTACATAACAATAAATAGTTAGTAAATGCAAATATGGAGTATAAAATGCAGCCATGCATAATATTAACAAAAATACGATCATCCCATTAACAACAAGTTGGTCAACATGATAAATTGTGTAGTATTTCTAATGGAATATTAGCCAGAATATTGCCACTAGAAAAAATGTAATAAAAAATTATCGTTGTTGATAATTCAGAAAGTACACGACGGTGTTTACAAAATTTGGTATGGAATTGTGAATTTGTAGAAAATTGTTGTGCGTGCTTGTCAAACAAAAGGGCTGGGGTCACCGACACTTTGAGAACAGAAAAAAACATTTAGCACAACATCAATGCAATCCATATCCAATATATTATTTGATTCTGAGTTAATGAGCAAGTCTACTTTTCTCTACTGCAATAAGTTATAGTTTTCGATCTTAAGTTGAATAGGTTCTATTGGAAACTGTTCTCTATAATTTACTATCAAATATGTTTACCATATAGTTTTAAAAGGTTTTAGAAATTTCTGATACAGATATAAGCTTGAATTTTGATCAATTATTAGCAATTTGACAATATCTTAGGTCACAGTTGATCCAAAAGCGGTTTTAAACGACTGGATTGGACCGTCATAAAGAACGTAAATAAATTAACGTATATTGACCATGGCGGATGAGGAACAATTCTCAGTGTCGAAAATTTCTATTTGTGCCAGAATTTTAATTTCTTCTATTCTCGTTTATATCACTAATGTGCACTTATGATAACTACACTCCATTCAAATACGCCGCTTTCAAAATGAAACTTCGGTTTTTAAATATACGATCTGAAGAATCAGCATAATAAATGTTTCCGTGAAGATTTTCGTTAATAATATACTTTCTAAAATACAAGTTTATTTTGTACCTTAAATACATGTATGTATTGAAAAGCTGTCCAGTTCAAAATATAAGCGATCTCCCTTCAAATGCCTCGGATACTTTAGGAACTGAAATTTTTTGCTCAATTATTTAATAAAAATGCATAACTCCAGGGAGTGTAAAATGTTTTAGGTTGGAAAAATATCAACAATAGTTAGTTAAAGAATAAAAAAGGTTCCATAGTTACACAATGAGTGCAATATAAATAAATTGGTACCTCAATTATTTGATCTTGAAACGTCATTCAATCTAGTTTAAGTAGCAGCTTTCAATAAATATTTCAGTTGTTAAAATAATTGTATCAAACCAATCAAACTTAAAATGAGAACGCAGAAAATTGTGTTCGACTTTTTGAACCATTGAATATTTTTTTCATATATCATTTTGAGTTTCTGTCAACTGGGCAATTTTATAAGTGAACTTTTGCAAACGATTTAAACTTTAATAGAGAGGGAAATAAATTTGGTTCGGTTGTTTACTGAAGAATTTTTGACTTATTTAAGAGTTTTTTGTTAACAAGGCAGTTGAATTGCAAATTTTGCATGCAAAGGTGGCATAATTAATTAAGTGAGGTGTCCCTAGCAATCTAAACAGTGCTTCCAAATTGGAGGAATCTACAAGTCATGTAAATCTAAAGCATAGTAATAAACTACCGGCCTTGTGAACATTTGTCGTTTATTAAAATATTCTCCAGAAAGTTTCAATGTTAATCAAATTTGAAAAAAGGTAAAACAAAGCAAATAATTTATTTTTATTTTTTTAAATCAAATTATAATTTTCTGTAGTTAAATATTTTAACAAGTTTGTTAGAATAAAACGAAGAAATTCGTACTTTAAATTTGGAGACTCGCTTTAGAGAGAGAAATCCTTTAACATAATTCTTAATATATCTGAGCAAGCTTGTTCTGTTTTAAAGTGAAGAAAAAAACAAAGTAAAGGGCACAATACAAGGAAACAGCAGCAGCAGTTGGTAGTAAAGCAGTATTTGGTTTTCTGTGTTGAGTTGGCTGCTGATAGCGAATAGAAGTAGTTCAGTGTTCAGTAAAGTAAACAAGTGAACAGCTGACGGATTCCCTGACTTTCTGTCAGTTGCTTGTTTTTGGGATTGTGACAAAAAAACTTGTTCTTTTGAGTAGCTGTCTTTCAGTTGATCAGGTAGTTGCAGGACGTCAGGTTTGGTTATTATTGAAACGAAGTAAAACTTTTTAATAAATTGTATAACCGATAATAATTTTTTACACAACCGTTTACACACAATTGAGTAATAATACTTACAAAACGTGAAAAATAACGATATACTCAATTGCCTCTGTTTTTTAAGTTGTCAAATTTTCATTAGGGCTATTTTTCAATCAACTTTGCACAGATAAAAAATACTGCATTTCGAAATGGAATCGCAATCACATAAATGTGATACTTGTACAAAGGAGTTCAGTTCAAGGAAAAATTTACTAGCCCACAAAATAATTCATCGTGGAAAATACCAGTGCGTATTTTGTGACAAGTCATCAAGTAGTATCCAGAATTTATTTAATCACTACCGTATGCATACTCATGAGAAACCCTACTTTTGTGATTTGTGTGATAAATCGTGTGCTCAAGAATCTGCGCTGAGAAGTCACATTAAAGCACATACCGGCGAAAAACCATTCCCTTGCAACAAATGCAACAAAAGGTTCTTTAATCTTCGTAATCTCAAATTACACCTAAAACAACACAGTGGAATCAAAGAGGTCAAATGCAAAACTTGCGATCGAGGATTCATCACTAAATTTGCAATGAAAAGTCACATGAATACGCATAAGGCCGTGACTAAATTTAAATGCGGTATTTGCGACAAATATTTGTCATCTAATATTGCACTCAAGAAACATATTCAAGGACTACATACAGGAGAGAAACCTTATCGATGTGGTATATGCTCCAAATTATTTTCCGACAAAAGCAATCTGACAAGACACGAAGATATACATACGGGAATTAAGCGATTCGGCTGTCCCCAATGCGACAGGATGTTTAGAGAAAAAAGTGATTTGAAAAACCATATAATGGCTCACACTGGTTTAAAACCATTCAAGTGTCAAATTTGTGAAAAATCGTTTACCTTACAAAAGAGCTTGCGTGGACATACAAAAACGGTTCACGACCGAATCAAAGATCAAAAATGTGAATTGTGTGGTAAGAACTTTGCTACTAAGGGCGCTTTGGTTAGCCATATGAGAATACATACTGGCGAAACACCTTACAAGTGTCAACATTGCTCTAAAGCGTTTTTATGGGAGAGCACCTTACAACGACATTTAAAAACTCATATTTAATCCAGCCCTACTCTAATCCTTTTTTTGTGTATCAAAATATGTATGCAAATTACTCAATCAACAATATATAAAATGTGTTAACATCATCACTTCCAGGAATGTAGGTCCAAGTTTTAGTTACTAATTTAGCTTTGTAATAAACAATCCCTTGTAGGCCTTCTTCAACTATACCGTTCGTTTTGTGTCATTTATTGACACAGCAGCAAACAATGAACAGCAGACTGGCAAAGCATACATTTCTACCAATGATCAAAATTTTTGGACGTAAAGAGATTTACGAAAACAGCAAAAAAATCGGTTATAGTAACAATAAATATGTTTCCTTAACTGTAACTAAATTTTAAAGTGGGCCTTAGGAATTTTCGGATTAAAGATATCAACATCATTTTAATGATAGCAACAAATATACCAACAGTAAATCAAAATTGATTAAGACTGTCCAATTTTAACTGACCGTTTGTATGGTCAGCAGACGAAGACACAAATCAACGGCAGTATAGCAGTTGGCTTGTAGGATAATATTGAAATTTTACACTTTATGTTTTTGTAAATATTATATTTTAAAGTAAGTAGTAAGTATATTATTATATTGTAAGTGTAGTAAAGTAGTAAAATTTGTCATTATTATAAAGTTAGGTGTAAAACCATAATACGAAGTTCAAAGATGAGTTTAGTTCTTACCAATCAATGGAGTTTTTAAACATTGCACGCAAGCGATACTACGTCGTAAGCAATGAAATGTATTTACGATGATAAATATATATAAGTTCAGACTTGTTAAACTGCACATCAGCTAATATAAAGGTTTTGTGTATACTCCTTGCAGTTAAGTATTTTTTAAACTTAGCATTACAAAGTTAAAAATTTAGTTTACGTAAATAAACGTAAATTTGATATAAAATGTAAGTGTATATATGTTACGAAAAATTGTGTAATTTGTTTTTATAATCCTATCTGGAGAGACGTACTCCAACCCATACTCAATATTTTGTAGTCAATTGAGATTATTGACTGTTTGTTCTCTGAGTATTGTGTAAAATTAGGCTTTATTTTAAGTTTATATTTGTAGAAATAATTAGTTTTAATGTTATAAGTGTTTTGAGTATGTATTTGTGGACTTAACATAATAATTTAAATCAATAGGAAGTCAAGTCAAACGCCAATTGAATAATTCCTCATTGGAATATTATATGCACCTTGAAAGATGTTTTGATTTTTTTCGCTTTGGCCCAATTTGGACTTGCCGTTGTTATTTTAATTTAAGTATAATTTTGTGTAATTAAATGTTTTAACAAGTTTGGTAAATAAAACCGATATATTCACACTT
Source organism: Entomobrya nivalis (assembly GCA_034695485.1). Classification (NCBI taxonomy): domain Eukaryota; kingdom Metazoa; phylum Arthropoda; class Collembola; order Entomobryomorpha; family Entomobryidae; genus Entomobrya; species Entomobrya nivalis. Next base: position 638 of record JAQFZH010003498.1, on the reverse strand, counting down.
TAAATCTAAAAAACCCATACTTAAACATAATATTTAATTAATCTGAGCAAGCTTGTTCTGTTTTAAAGTGAAGAAAAAAACAAAGTAAAGGGCAAAGTACAGAAGCAGCAGCAGCAGTTGGTAGAAAAGCAGTTTTGTTGTTTTGTTGTATTTTGAGTTGGCTGAGAGCGAACAGAAGATGTTGAGTGTTCAGTAAAGTAAACAAGTGAACAGCTGACTGACTCACTGGCTTTCTGTCAGTTGCTTGTTTTTGGTATTGTGAAAAAAGAATTTAAACTTTCAAAAATAAAGTGAGTGCGTCGAATTAATTTAATTTTAAGTAGTTAATTAACTACGAAGTAGTTTAACCTTTGGTAAATTAAAATAACATTAATTTAATTTAATTCTTAATTGGATTGGCATACACATTTTAATTGTTATAGTATTTGATTTTATAATTGCAGGTTTTGCTAATGAGGAGGATGGAAAGTGTTGTTGTAAAAGAAGAGGTGCCTAGTGATTTGGAGGAGGAGGATAATGAGGAGGAGGTGAAGAAGAAGAAGAAAACGACAGGGACAAGACAACAGTCAAGAGTAGAGTATGAACGTGAGCGAAGGAAGCGATTGAGGAGAATAGCTGCTGGGGAGGATGTTGAAGGT
>JAQFZH010003497.1:0-13734 GCA_034695485.1 Entomobrya nivalis | reverse complement strand
GTCATTTATTTATTAATTTATTATTTATTTTGTCATTTATTTATTAATTTATTAATTTATTATTAATTTTGTCATTTATTTATTAATTTATTATTTATTTTGTCATTTATTTATTAATTTATTAATTTATTATTAATTTTGTCATTTATTTATTAATTTATTATTTATTTTGTCATTTATTTATTAATTTATTAATTTATTATTAATTTTGTCATTTTTGGTTATAGTACCACTATTAAATTTGTACATAATTGTGTAGGTAGTTTTTATTAATTACCTGACTTTTTTTTCATTTTTATATTTTCACTGGCAGAACATATCATAAAAACTCGGTTCTTAAACTTCGATCGATTTTAAACAACTTAATGCACTGAATTGTGGATTCATAATGACAGATTTTTCTACGTTTTTTTGTTATAATGCTAATTATGAAATTAGCTGGCTCACAAATTTGCTGGATTTTTTAATAAATACAAAATTATTGGAAAATGAACTTTAATTATATTTTAAAATATTTAAAGTTAATATGTAATATTCTATTAAATTTTGTGCAGGGCCCACATTTCCATTTGGTATAAGTTGTCCTGTCACTTGAATTGTAAAATGAGAAAATTCTATTGATTATTGTTTTGCAAAATGGTTTGAGCAGACAACGTTTAAAAAATTGCGCAATACTAAAACTTATGCTTTTGCAACTTCATTAAATGTATTTTCTTTTCTTTTTTGTCAGAAGCTCGTTTCACATAAGCAGTATTAACATTAGAGCCATACGATATTTTTTGCGTGGATGCATTATAAAACTGTAACCACACAACGTCCTAATCACTCCGTTCCATTTAACTAGACATTTTAAGAAGATTTTTTTTTGTGTGCCCTTGTAAACCGTATACGACAGAATATTAAGCCTAGCTGAAATAATAGTATTTGTTTGACTTACCATTGCGATATTATCAATGGATTAATTATTGTTATTCACATCTTTATATAAAGTAAAACTATGTATTTGGTATGCTATGTATCATATTATATATATTGGTAATTGTGTTTAAAAAGTATACGATTTTATAAACAATAGAAATAAATACTGTCTTTAAATCTATACATACAATAAAATAAATCATGTGAGTACTAAATCTATTTTTAAACCTCAATAAAGGCCAAACCTGAAAACACACAGTCTAGGAATTATAAGAAAATGCGGTGAAAAGTTTTATAAGACGAAATATTTCTATAATCCTTAAAGGTTTATCACAAACCAGGAACTGTGTACGTCTCAGTAACGTGTACATGTAAATGTAGATTTTTTTGACGAACTCTATATCGTAGGATCGAAACATTGTGTGTGATGGCGGGTATATATGCCGCAATAAGGTATAGTTTTGATACAGTTATACATGTGAGCATGAAGCATGTAATCATTTTCCTTTCCACAAGAGCACAATTCTTGGTTTGTGAAAACTTGTATGAATCGTGGTTAATGTAGATATTCAGGAAAGGGATCCTGTAAGCATGAAGAAACATGAAGAAAGTCCGTCTATGCTGCAGCCTTAGCTTAACGACAGATATTGTTTTTCAGAGAATCAGTTACACTATGCATTTATTTTTTATCAACTGAGCTGCTGTAAGTTAAAAATACAACAATGTACCGTGCCTTGAGTTGTGGAACTTCGTAGTGAGTGGATAGTGGTTCAAGTTTTTGTTGGGCTAGAAAGTTGTATGCGTATGCATACAAGAGTTAGCTAAATCGATGCAAAGCTTTCTCAATAAAGTGATACTCGTATGCTTATAAAATGAATCTAGGCGAAGCAGTGACATTTGAAAGTACCAAATGAAAATAAATATGAAAGAAAACTCCTAAAGCTGAAAGCTTTGCCAAGATTTTTAGTTTATTATTACGTTTATTTACTATTACGAGTACAAATCATTGAATAATAAATGTTTCAATTGAATATTTCATGGTAACATCAATTTCTGCGCTTGGAACATAATACAAATGGAAAATAAATATTTAAGTGACAGATTTGTTTACAAATAAAAAATACTAATCAAAATTTTTTAAATACTACACAAGTAAAAAAAAAAGAAATTAATTTTTAAATTTTTGAAATAACTGATTTTATTTATTTTTCTAACAATTCGAGGATACTGCTTACAAATCAGATTCAACAAACATTATTTTTGAAACAGCTTAATCATTAACAATTTTTTTTAATGTTAAGTCTTTCTCGTTTTTTTTAAATTGTTGTGTATTTTTATAATTGAGTAAAAGCAAATAACAAAAAACTTGAATAGAGACTAATTTATATATATTTCTGTGACGAAATAGTTGAATGTGCTGTCCTTATAATTCGAAAACTTGACGGTTTTCAATGGCAACTGCTTTCTTGATGTTACCAAAATTGGTTTCATCCTGACTGTTAAATCTTTTAGAACGAGTTCCCGCTTCCCATCCTTCCACAATCTTGGCATCAAAGATTTGCAAGTAAACAACGTCAATGTCGCTATGCCCCGGTTTGTTTGCATATTCAGTTTTATCCATGAACACAAGTTGTCCGTTCTTATCCACCTTGAATCGAATGTGTGATGATTTCGTATCTTCTTTCCTCATGGCACTCAAAACGTTCCCGTTGAGAAGAACAAATGAATACGTAAAAACCAAAAAAAGATTTAAATGCATTTTTTGTTTCAATTTTTTTTCAATAAGTATTTTAACAAGTTAAGTTTCACTATAAAATTAGTGTAAACGAGACGAAAATTAAGAGAGGAACTGTTCTATTCAAGCGCTTCTTGTTTGAAAGCTTAAAATCGAATGAGACCATACTATTGTTCTTGTGGCTTATATAACTATGTAAAGTTTTACCTTTCACTTTACTTCACTTTTTTTAAAGAAAGCTTAAACAATTCGTACAAAACTGTAAAGTTTACAGTATGGCATGAGTCTGTCGACCTTTATGTCGTTTATTATGTAAATAAATCTCGATTTATCGTAGTTATGGTTTTAGTTGGTTTGTCTGTCTGTTCGTCTGTCCGTGTGTACTTTGACTTGGACAACCTTCAACCGATTCTCTTTAAACTTGACACACAGTCTCCTCAGGTCATTGGGTAAATCGCTATACATCTTGAGCCAAATCGGTTTAACGATACAGGAGTAACGGTCAATTAAATATTACATGCTTTACAAATGGGCGATTTTTTTATTGCACCAATCGATATATTAATGTATTGGGATCAAACTTTGTCAAGACACCATGGTCCTAAACTCAATATTTGTGGAGTAACTGTCAACCAACGGTTAAATGGATTACAGATATCGATATCAGATTCAGATTACATGTCATCACACGGCAAGATTTGTCATCAGCCAGATTTATCTACGTGTTTTCTTCATGTCTTGACATGACTTGTTGAGTTTTGACTAATCGTAAGTGTTTATGATATATGAACTTTTGCTTTACTTGTAAATTTAATTTGTATGCAAATGTCAGAGTAAATGTCTGAACGTGGGTGGAGCCTGCAGGTGCACTGTTTCTTGAGATACTCGATCAAATATTTATTGAATGAGCACCGATTCACATGCATTCCAATCCGACTTTTAAAGGTCAGCAACTTTATTTTATAAAGTTGTAATAAAGGTTATCAAATTGTAATTGCCGTACCTGACTTTTGTAACATATTAAACCCCAAATCATGTAAATGATTGCTAAAGATGAAAAATACCAAAAAAGGCTTTGGTATATAGCATATATTTGTTATGTGCATGCAAACACGTCACATCGTTCTCCGATATGGATAGTTGAATATATTTTTGTTTAATTCTTCTCGTTATTTTAGCTTATATATTGTGTAAATAGCTTTGATTTCAATTTGTTAAGGAAACTTGAAAGATAAGATTTTAATACAAAATCGAGTTAGCTTATACTTTTGGTGCGACAGAATAGCTCTGCGATAGAAAGTCATTTTATAACAAACTTTGTGGGTTAATCATGTAAAAAAAGTTTGTTTTGCATAAGTAGTACGTAACCAGGACTTGAGGATTACCACGTTCGCATATCCCAAAGTATGATGAAAAATAAGAGAACAGCTTACTCCCACAATGATTATAACAGCTTATGTAATACAAAACTTTTACTTTAAATGCACATTCCAGCTTGATATAACGTCTAAAGTTGATGTGAAGCATACGTACATACATTACATACAAATACGCATCATGAACAAAACATATTTGGATGTCTTTTTCTCATATTATTTTTCCTATGGTTTTTTATTAAATTATGTATATAGTAGATGTGAAGTGGGATAAATAACTATCAGATTGACAAAATAAAGCACACAAAGCCAAGATATCTCGTTAATTAGTAAAAAGGACAATTTGTAAATGTAATATAAACCACTATGGTGATTTAATTAGTTAATCAACTAATTGGATTTTTTGGGGCAAAAAATCTTTCGAAATTTGTTCTTATCTTGTGTCTATTCAGCACTCATAGCGTTGCCGACTCAAAGCAAAATGAAGTGCGGGATTAAGAGGATAGATTTTAAATGTTGTTTTGGGTTTGAAATGAGTACCAATTTTTTACTCTATAAAATCCATAATTATTTTTTGTTGCACTACAAAATTGTAGAAACCAGTCAATAAATTAGGGCAATATAGAGCATTATTCAAGCGAGGGCAAAAAATCGAATGAAATGATACTATTGTTCTTGTTGCTTTTATACACCTATGTCAAAAGTTTACTTACTTATTCACCTCGCCTCTGCTTGTCAATTAATAAGTTAGTTGGTAAATGGAAAATATCTGAACGTGGGATTGAGCCTGAAAAATGTGAAATTTTGCCTGAAATTTTCATAAAATATTTATCGAGTTGGCATCTATTGCCTATATTCTCTCCGGCTGTCAACCTTCATTAACGGTTAGGAATTTTGATTTATACAATTAAGTCTGTAGGTAGTTGGATTACTATTAAGAAATAATGGGTGATTCCTTGACCTCACTTCCATAACTCTTAAACGGTCAGGGATTTTTGAATGTATACTAAATTTGACCCTGACCAGCCCTTAAGTCGCAAATCAGACCAATGAAGGTCTAACAGCTAAAATTTAACACACGGGGTAAATTAAGACGCCAAATTTGAGCCTGACGTTTGACTTGAAAGTTATTTGATTTAGGAAGTTCTGATCGAGTATTTACTCGAACAGTTTACAACAGTTTATTTTAATCCACGGATTTCATCAAAAAATTACAAATATGCATTTTATGTATTCAAAAACAAATAGCTACTGCAGTTTAATATCATTTTTGATAAAAAAAAATTTTGGGTTAAATCTAGTGAAAAGTTTTTTTACGCATAAGTAGTCCGCAAACAAAGACTTGGGATTAGCATGATGGCGTATTAGAAAGCGTTATGAAAAAGAAGGAAACAGCTTAGTGGAGCTTAGCTCTCACAATGTCTACAACCGTTTATACAATACAAATTTTTCCCTTGATGTGCACATCCCTGCTGAAAAATACGTCTAAAGTTGATGGTAAGCATGCATACATACATACATACACGCATCATAAACAAAATACATATCCGGTTTTTTCCCATTATGTAAAATATTTCCTTTGTGTTTCGCCATCTCGGAAAGCTAACCCATATTGAAAAAAATCCCGTTTCTTTCACTCTGCATGTCAACTTCTTCAAGTATTTGTCCTATTTGTTTTTTTAGATTAGTTTATATACATATTAGACAAGAAGAGTTATAAAATCTTTCAGATAGAAAAATAAATGTCGAACATACAATTGGGATATAGTTGGTTAGTTCGTAAAACCATGAAATCTTGTACTTTAAATTTTGCGCGTACATTATTTATCCGCGTGTTCATAATATTTTTCGAGAGTAACCCTTTCTCATTATATTTTGCATAATAGATATGCAACACACACATTATGGAAAGTTGCCTTGGGAAATTAAACAAGACATTGACTATTTCAAAGCTTGGATATTTTGGAAATTTTCCCTGTATTTAATGCCAACAGTTAGAGTTAAATAAAATAGACAAACGGAAAAAATGTTAAAATATTTTCACTTAAATCGCAACTGATCTCTATTCCATTCGATGGAAAGGAATTTAAAAGAGAAAGTTCGCAGTTTGGGGAAATGTTTCTTAGGTTTCGTAAAGATTTTTTTTTCAATTTGAAAGATCTGATTTATAAAAAGAGACAAACTGTCTTGCTTGGTGATGGGAGAAAATTTCATAATACATTTTATAGCTGTTAGGTAAGTATTCTTAATTCTTTAAAGAAAAACCTTTAAATATTGTTGCCAAAATACATACACCGTTTTCCTCACGTTACCCATATCTATTTAGAAGCCTTGTCTGTCAAAAGGCGCAATTTAAAGTTCAACTATTCCCTACCTAAACCATGCTTATTCCCTCTACTCAACAAGCAACGCAACGAGACCTCACCTTCGCCACTTTCAACTAGAATTTCAACTTTCAACCGTTTGTTTAGAATTTTTCTGCCTAGATATCGTGTTCTTGAGATCATTGGAGATCTGTTTCTTCAGACCACCTAAATCTTTAAATCTGGATAACTAATAGCCCACTTTTTTCCTTATAGCCTAAGGTATAGCCTAATTTTTTCCTGGATAACCTGTACCCTAATTTTTTTCCTGGGTAACCTATACCCTAATTTTTTTCCTGGCTAACCTATACCCTAAATTTTTTCTCTTATTGTCCTTAGTAGTAGTAGTTGTAGTCACTTCATTATTTTTTGCAAAAAGTTTTTCTTTCACCGGAAGTCAAAATCATTTTTTCTTTTTTTTCTGTTTTTTCATTTTTTATTAAAATACGGAGATGTGTTGCCAAAATACATACACCGTTTTCCTCACGTTACCCATATCTATTTAGAAGCATTGTCTGTCAAAAGGCGCAATTTAAAGTTCAACTATTCCCTACCTAAACCATGCTTATTCCCTCTACTGAACAAGCAACGCAACGAGACCTCACCTTCGCCACTTTCAACTACTATCAGCAGCAGCAGCAGATCATCAATCATTCCTTCCTGAACTGCGAACCTGATCAGACTCTTTCCTTCCCCAACTATCTATCGGACTAGCAGCAGAAGCGAACCTTCTGTTCGATTCTGGATTTCTTTGTTTAAAATAAATTAAATATTTCTGAAAGTCTTTTGTAAATTATAGTTCATTTTAAAGTTGAAGTTATATAAAGTTTTGTTGAAATCAAAAAGCCATCTGAGTTACATTTCCCAACTACATTTATTTGACCAAGGTCAGCGGGCCCCACTTCAATGCATTAGCATTCATCCCCTCCTCTTCATAATCTACATCAGTTCATCCGCATTTCTTATCATCCGATCGCCTCATTTCACCCGCCGACAATATTTATCTAAAAATACATTGGGATGAAATTCTGCTATCAACCGACTTTTTATCTTGATGGATACAGCCCACATATCAAATGTTTTGTTTCGTAAAATATCACATAATAAATATAAAATTTGATCTGTCGGCTGTAGCCATCAAGAAAAAAAAATCATTCGTAAATTTTCAAACTGAACATCAATGTCACTAACTATTTAATAACCAATTTATGCCTTATTTTTAAATGAATTAAAAAACCATATCGTAAATAAATTTTTATCACTGAGTTTTTATTACAAAATACTTACATCTTACACACATCCACTATCCTAATGAACAATTAAAATATTTAACATAGTAACTTGTTACAGTGTATATTTTTTTTGTAAAAAATAATACAAACCATAGAGGGTACAATATTTATCACGCAAGGGTATAAAGTCATTTATCAATAATTTTTTTTAAACAAACGGTACATCAATACGCTATTGATTGTTTTCATTTTTTATTATAATGATTGCATTTTGTTTGTATCCTACCCCTAAAAAATCAAGTCTTATCATTATCCATTGAACAAATATTTATAATAATATTTTGAGGTTGAGTATTTATTATTATTATTACGCTTTTACAATAAACACATTTAATATTTTTATAACAGCACAGGTAACTCTAATTATATTTTAAATACGTATCTAATCACAAGTTTTTTTATTACGATTTATTACGATTATTTATATATTTCATAATTGAGTGTTCCCACAGGTATCTATATATTCATATTGAGAGTGTATTTGATATTCAATAATCAATCGTACCTTTTAGATTTCCACTGGAGCAGGAACGACCACCTCCATCTCAATTTCCCTTGCATACTTTCTCCTCTTCAACCAAATCAATAAAACGAGTAATAACCTTGAAAAGTAGCAGACTGCCACGGGAACTTGAATAATTGGACCCGCCACTACCGAATCATGGTCAATCACAACAAAATAGCAAAAGTAAGCCCATAAGCATGACAGAACGACAATTGTCATAATTTGAAATATGAGCCAGAGACCAAGTGTGGGTGATTTTGTTTCGGCGAAGAAGCCCTACAAATAAAATAAATACACAAAAACTTCCGTCAAATTTTTTTTTCATTAAAAATTCGATAACATTAATTATTAATTTAGTATTTAAATACTTACCGCAAACAGAACTATACAAACACACAGTGTAATCCCAAGCACACAAATAATAAGAGAGACCACCAAAACCCTCCAAATATTCTTCGTCTTGCCAAATCCATAAATTCCCATTTCTCTTTCGTACAATCGTCTCTGTGAGTCTTCCAGCTGTTCAGCATCCACCAACTCCCGATTACTCACATACACGTATATAATAACACCCACGGTGAATAGAGTAAGGAAAAGGTCGAACCAAGCATATATTTTCACAGCATCCGAGATTTTATTACACATGATGAATAATTGATTTAAATAAGGTACTCTCTTTAAATCTTTAAAAATGCACTAATTAAAGTGCCTCTAAATTTTTATAATTAGTTGTTAGAGTAAACCACCACATTTTAATATTTTATTTGTAAAATATGCTAATAATTCAAATAGAATATTTAATAAGTTCTCTGTGTATATTTTTTGGTAAAAACTGAAAAAGGTATAAAGAGGACGGGAACCACCTGACAGATATGATGACATGCTTTACCTTCCCTTGCAAAAATAAGATAGTATTGCTATATGATATGCTACTTCATTAAAAAAGCCTATGTACCGTATTTACTAGGAAGCTCAATACTCAAACCCGCGAACATACGGAACTGCCCGGAGAAAGAAAAAATACGAGTGGATGTGAAATAGATGCTGATCTTGTGCAAAAGATACTGTGCTATGAATACACGACGAGTATGCTTTCTTCTCATCGTCAGCCAACTTTCTCCGGAAATCGAGGAAAAAAATATACATTGAAATTTTTTTTCCAACTTGAAAGTGTACCTGTTACCAAGAGAAATAAAATAGAGTTGATATTTTACCAGAAAATTGAAATAGAAGCAACACGTACATAAATACTGTATTCCCTGCTTTATTGTCACATATATTCAATATATATAGAACATATATACATAGTAATTTTTTTGACACATATTTTTTAATTGATTTTTTTTTCGCACATATATATCAATTACATATCTATTTATAAAAAATACGTTTTGTTAAGTCTACATCCCTATTTGACCACTTTTAATACATTTTTGAGTTATTAAGCTGAAATTTTGTAAATTTACTACTTTATTTACATTTTTTTCACGAACACACTTATATTTTAATTTTAAATGTTTATTATTTTTTCTATTAAAACTTTGGTATCGAAATCCTCATCAAAAAATGCTATACTGTATAAGGTGTAAATACGATGGTAGAAAAATTGTACGAAAATGATACCCTGTTAACTTTAGTCACGATTAGTACGATATTTTACGATTTAAAGTTAACATTATTTTTTCTCTCTAAATTTTAGATAAGATTTTAAACATTAGTATATTTTCAGATCACCACATGAATATGTATACAGTATACGTCACATTTAGAACATCAATCACGATTATTTAAACCTTTTTTCGATTTACCACAAAACTAGTACCTCACTAATATATTTTAATAGAGCCATTTATTATAGATGGGTATAAAGGTGACGTTGATTTTCATTTCATGAAATGTATTCTTGGCCGTCAACGTTACCTGAAAATGCCAATCACGTACCCACTGGCATTTCCACCACTTCCCCTTCCCAAGAGTATTCCTTCCTTTGCCTCCATATCAGAAAGAAGAGTAGTAACCGAACAGAGTATGTTATCGTTATAGGGATTTGGATAAGTGATCCCGCCACCACGTTCTCATGGCCAGTTGCCCAAAAGAAGATTAAAATAGCCCATAAAATTGACAGGATGATTATAGCCAATGCATTGAACCAAAGCCAGCAGCTGAAAGTTTTACGTTTCTCTTTGTCCGTTGTTTCCTTAAAATTGAAATAAATAGGCAATTAATTAAAATTAAATTGAATTTAAATGTAAATTTATAATTAACGGTTATTTTGAAAATTTACCATAAACTTTTCCCTGAGAACTGTAACCACACAGTATATAATCCCCACAAGCCCAACAATCCCAAAAAACATCAAAGGTAGCCAGAATTTCTTTGACTTTCTTCCAGTTTGGTTGATCCCCATTTCCCTTTCGTATTCCGCTCTCTGAGCATGTTTAAATTGTACTGCTTCCACCAAATCAGCATTATTTATATACACATAGCCTATAACAAGCATGGTTACTGCTGTTAGAATTAGGTCAAAGTAGCCAAGAAACTTCACTCTATCCATGGTTACTATAGAAATTGTATATTGTAACGGTTAGTTACTTTAGTAGAATTTTTTTCAAATGTTAAATATTTACAGCTTGAAGGAAGCGTGCACAGTATATGTAGTGTAAGTAGCTTAAAATATAAACTAGGTAATAATTTTTACAGCATAAATTAATTTTTAGTTCAAAAAACTGATTTTTTACTCGAATTTAAGTTTTAACTTTAAAACACGTGCTATAAATTTACATACTTATACAGTTAAATATACAGTTTAAGTATTTATTTTTGTTACTTGAGTAACTTTAGAAAATTTAAACGGTTACCTGATATGATAGCTAATATTTTACAGTGTGTTTATTTTTTCCTCCCAATTTTTATTTATTTTTTAAAGGTGACTTTTAAAAATAGGACGACCAACAAGCGTGCACGTCACACAGATGACTTTCTTTTTTTCCCCATAAACCATAATGGATACTTAGGATGAAAAAGATCTCCTAAGGGATACATATTCAATAGGGCTCTCTATCTAACAAGCGAAGCCGTCAACGGAACTGTTCGGAGAAAGCTACACTGGGAAAAAGAACGCAATTCTGAGAGCTGAGGTACTACTCATCTACTTGTTTTTCTATATGGCTATATAATAGTGAAAGTATATGTGAGCATTTCTGTTGCTTTTTCAGTTTGCATGCTAAACTTTATAGGCTTTTTAGAGCATAGCATGCCATTTCACACCAAATAAGATCTGTTGATGCGAAGAATAAAATTTTATGTATAGCTTTTTTGTATGTATGCATGTTTTAAAGGTATATAAGTGGATTTTTATTTTTTTATAATATATATATGTATAAATGGATATATATAGACTAGAGATATATAAAAATGATCATTAGAAAAAAAATCGAGAGAATAAACGCGTTTATAAATTATTTTTTAAAAGGTGACATGAATTTATTTCAAACTCATTTTAGTTGACTTGACAGTTAAAATGTTTAATGATGCTAAAATAATGCATTATCTATAATTAGTGATAAAACTAGGTAGTAATTAAAATTGAAATGTGTACAATATATTGTATAACAAATGCAAATTAGTTTAAATATAAATTTTTGTTACTGAAAACTTGGTTATTTTTTGGTTAATTTTTTTTATTGATTAGCTGCTTTAATCAAATGTTAATTATAAATATATTTCTTAGTTACATGTAAGTATGGATAAAACACTAAGAACCAAATGATAGTTCAATTGATAATTGACTATTGACGTGAAATTTCGTGATTTATCAGAGATCTAATCAGGTACAGAGAAAAAATTCGGATAGGTTCATATTATTAATCTAGTAGTTTAAGTTAAATTAAATATATATATAAAATTCGGTTTAAATGGCTTTTTGTAAGAGTAATTTCTACAGATTGTACAGATTTCTCGTTACCACATTGGTATAGTGCTCTTTTCTAATTATTTGTAAAACATAAATATTAACTGTGACACAAAGAAAATTGCACAAGGGATATTAATCAAAGAAAGTATTTCATCATCTTCCTCACTACGGCCGTTTGGGAAAAACGTGTTTAACTTCCACCACATAAATAGCATTCCAGCAAGCTGAAGACATTCTATAGTAGTTGATATCATATCTTCACAATGCACTATAAACAGACAAATTGATATGTTTTAATTTAAAAATAAGTAAATATTTTGTATATTTTTTTTAACTTACACATATTTTAAAAACCTTATCAAATGTGATAATCTTGCTGCAACAAATTCATCAAATGCCTTATAGTGACATTTGAACCTTTAAAAAATCCTTTTATAAAATAACGATTTGTTTTAAAATCATATTAAAATTTTCCAAATCAGTTAAAACGTTACATAAATAGCAAAAATCAAAGAACAAAAACAATAATAAATTTGTGAGGATTTTACAGTGTGCTAACAGGTATTCCAGTCGGCTGTTTTGGGCAGCGTAGAAAAATCTCGACGAATCTCTCCGGAGAAAGTTGAAAAAAAGATCGGAGTTTAAAAATACACATTTTGGTATAGATGCTTTGTAGTTTTGTATGCACTCAGTGTAGTACTAGGTGTCTATTTAGACACGCTAAAGGTCTATATAGACACTCAAAAAGAACCACTGTCTTGTTTGCATGGATATTTGAAAAAATAAATTACTAGTTGACTATTTGTTTGCATATTTAATTTTTTCAACTCAGATATTCAAATTTTGTAACAAAAACCTACCAGTTGTTTATTTTGTATTTACATGGAAATTTAAATTTGAGGTACCCATGTATTTTGTTAAACTGATGAATATATTTTATCGAGATTTTATACTATGTGATAAAAAGTCAAAAAAATAGTACAAGAATATAGAGAAAATGATAATTTCTTCCAAGAACTTGCAGCGTGTCTACATAGACGCGTGGTACTCGATCGCTATTACAGCTTGTGAAATGTTTCCCGAAGTTTGAACTTTAAGTTATCATTTTTAATACTTTGAGATTTCATTGCTTTTGTAATTTTTTGTTAGTAATATTTTATGACATTTATTATATTTAATGATGCTGAACATGATACATTGTATTTAGTATGTTGTTGTTAAACTCTGGTAGTTTCTGTAAATTAAAAAAAAAACTATATAATATAACTTACATCATATAATACAAAATTAGTATTTTAAATAAAGTAGTTTCCCACTGATAACTAAACTTTATGTTAAAATTTATTGAAAAAAATAATCATAAACCTGTTTTTGCTGCTTTTACAAATTCTTGAAAGTTTTTACATAAATATACAACTTGTTGATATGAATAAAACAAAATCAACTTGTCACTTGTACTTGTAGTTTGGTTCAAACTATTATTAACTTGCGACTTAGCAAGTTATACAGGATATCTGGTCCGTTTGTCCGTCCGTCCGTCTGTCCGTCCGTCCGTACGATAACTCAAAAACTAATCAAGATTTTCAAAATCTGATTTCACCAATCGATACATATGGGTCCTCGCTTGGATAA
>JAQFZH010003496.1:0-13735 GCA_034695485.1 Entomobrya nivalis | reverse complement strand
CAACTAATATGCATTTTTGAAAAATGACTTGATTAAAATATTTAAAAAATGATTTAAATGAAAAGATTTTATTGGGATGGGATTAAATAATTAATGTATCATTTTGCAATTCATTATTTCATTTATATTTTTATTATAAAGGCACTATTTCTTGCCTAGCCTAATTTCAGTGCTCATACAATAAATAAAATGCATTATAACGAAGCCGTAAGAATCACAGATACGACATCATTCTGCAAACTGAAAGCTAGCATCTTGAAGGTCAACTAAGCTTGCAAGATTCATTGATTGCATTGCATCCAATTTAATAGCGACTAATGCACAGTTGGAAGTGTACCACCTTGTTCACGTGGACAGATGCAAAATGTAGCCCACAACCACCACCTTTGTCATGGAATAACATCAGAGGTCCATGTTATCTCATTCAATTAGGAATATATCCTTAATATTTTCATTCGTAAAAATAGTTTAGGAAAATAAAATCAGAATTTTAATAAGGGATTATAATAATTCGTAATATATTTCATTATAGTAGATTTTCAACGATGTTAGAGGACATGGTTTGATATAAGCTTGGTTCTTATGAAAAACTACCTCTACAAATAAAACAAATGTAGCTGTAAAAGATTCTATCTATTCCAGAGTTCAAATTCCAAATCAATTGCCTAAAAACTTAGCCATCTCCGTCCATTTCAAACCAGTTTCAAAAAATTTCTGATGCAATCTTCCAGTATTTATGCGTGAGATGGAGATTTTTTTCCTTTCTTGACCATTGTCTTTTGGGCGAGGTGATTTTTAATCCAAACTTGTCGATTGGAAACATCGAGTCGACTAACAAAAAAGGATGTTACTACGTATTGCGTAGTATTTACATAATATAAATGCGTACCATGTAATGATGCTTTCAAGTCAAGAAAATTCCAGATTAGATATGATATAATCAATTACATCACTAGCCATTCACGATAAAAATTGATTAATGTTGAAACTTGTATTCAAAAAAACATTGAAATTTTTATCCATCTCATTAACCAGCTAAATTACATTGTATTCTAATTCATGTTCTTGACACGATGATGAATGAGGCTCAGGAGGATGAATCCGGAAGGCTTTTATCGTGTTTACAATAACAACTGGACATGTTCCGAGCACATGGTCATTGCTCCTCCTTCTCCTTTAGCATCGGTCACCCACTAAATGGCTCATCTTTTTTTTTATGCTATTATTATTTCATCATGCAACTTACATAACAAGTTTTTTTGTGGGTTCCACAAAATTAACTTGGACTCCAGTTCCATCCAGCACCACCATCATCATCAGCTTGAATGCATGGGCTGCAATAATGGATTTGTTATTTACACTAAAACGTGTACGCGTGATATTAAATGAAATGCTATGTGTTACATTTTAATTTGCATTATTGACAGAAATGGTGCAAAAAAACTAGTTTTGGCCATCACCCCTTCCCCCTTTGTTTTTCTTTTTAGTATAAATACTCCACTCACTTCTCCAGAAAGCATCATAAACACAGTTGCAATCTGTAAACAAACCAAACTCACAAAACAATTTAAAACTTTTTAGGTTTAAAACCTCATCCTTCCAAAACATTTATCAAAATGCATAAGCTCGTAAGTTTTTAAGAAACCATAGGCTAATTTTTTGGAAATATTTTAAAATTCGTTAACGATTTAGTACACGTTTCTTTTTAACTTTTTTTAGCTTGTCATCGCTGTCTTCGTCGCCGTTATCGCCATTGCTTCTGCTCAATGGGTCGTTACAAGCGGAGGACAACTTGTCCACACTGGACTTGTTGGATCACCACTGATTTCTTCCTGGGGTGGTGTCCCAGTCACCACTGGAGGAATCCCACTGACCACCTCTACTCTCTTGCTCAAGAAGTAAAACGGCCTAACGATAACTCGGACTTTTTTTATCGGTGTACAGTCTTCTTTAATGTTAAGCGCATTATATCTTTAAAAATTAACCAAAGATACGCAAAAAGCAAACCTAATCAGTCTATCAAATCAAAACTATTGAAATGATGATGATTTGGCGGTAAATTTTATTTTATTCGTTATATTCCGAATCGGTTAAATAAACTCAGATTTTGAATCTTATAAAAGTATATTGAAAATCCTTTGCAATAGCAATGTTCTCTTCACTGGTTAACATTTCATTCTCATTTTACTTCATTACAAAAACCGGTCATCGGTGCGATTATGCGGCACAGACTGACTATCAAGGATTTTAAACGAAGTATTAATTATGGAAGGTTTTAAAACAAAGTTGACATGATCGGGTTAAACTCAGGTAAAATTCATGTCTTTAAATCCTTTTCGTCCAGCTATAATCGCAGTGTTACAATGTAGGGACAACACTAGAAAGAACTACTATAAATGAAAACACCGATTAAATTACCACTCTCCCAAGGGTTACGACCTTTGGAAGTTAATGGAAAGTGGTTATAAAACATGTATAAAGCACCATACCAATCCCGAATTGTAACAACCAATCATTAAACTCGCGAATATTTGCTAGCATTAAGCGCCAAAATGGTTTATTCAAGTTTAAGAAAATTTCACCCTGCAGTACAGATATTATAACAGTTTGGTCGCTTAGAAATGTTACATGTATTTCGACTTTCAACTTCAGAAAATGAATGTAATCAGAAATTTAATGTCGTTTAAGATAAAACCAGACACTTCAAAGACATAATCTTCAAAATGGAGTCTGAGATTAACAAAATGCTTACTAGTATTTATATAAACTATGGTGCAAAACGGTTATCCTTGCAGCATACAACGGTACACTTAGCATGAATGGTAGTATATAAGTTCCAAGATCCTTAAATCAATCGACAATCATTCTGTAACAATTTTTTTTTGTTTCCTTCATTTCCCCAAATACTGGTACCAATAAATTGATTTTTGACCAGTCCAATTCATATTACAGTTATTAATTAACCAACTTCAAACGTTTGGTTGACCGCATGCGTAACATCATTACACTTTACATGGTAGCAAAGCAAATAACACTTGATTTCATTTTTCATCAGATCAAGCAGTAGCAGAAGAGGTACAATAAGTAGCTAAACTATTAATTTATTACAAATGATTTAATGCGACGAGCAACTTTATTATCTTAAGCAATATTGCCTTAAATTTCACAGATATTTCATTGTGTCCCTTCCCCCTATAATTCGGAATTACAAGAAAAACTTAACTTGCAATTACAAATGTGATTATACAACACACATCAATAAAAACTTGAAAACAGTGACACCAATGACATTGAATATTGAAAAATATATACACAAGTAATTATCGTATTACCTCATCGCCAAAACAAATCAAATACGTATTTGTATCAGTTTTGATTTCTGATCATTCATCAATAAGCCATTATGTCACAACCTGCGCTTTTCATAATAAATCAAGAAGATTCCCGATTGAATGATCAAATATTTGTAGCCACTCCCCAGCGAATTAAATTAGTACTGAACCCGTATTAAAAACATTGGGATTTTTATCATTTAAATGCATCTTATTAATCTCTACAAATTCCATTGTAATGTAATTCATAATTATGACGCAGCGATGAACGACGCTCAGGAGAATGAATCCGGAAGGCTTCGTGTTTACTATTTACAATAACAACTGGGCATGTTCCGAGCACATGGTCATTGCTCCTCCTACCCTTTTAGCATCTTTCAGACGCATGGCTCATCTTTATGCGATTATTTCATCATGCACCTTATATGACATAACTAGTTTTTTGTGTGGCTTCCACAAAAAAAAATGGACTCCAGTTCCAGCCTCAATGGACGACAAGCGCTGCGCAATAATAAATTTACTCTTTACGCTTTAACATGTACCTACACAGTCCACACTCGTAGACAAAAATGTTATGTGTTACATTTTAATTTGCAATTATTGACTTAAACTGTGCAAGAATACTAGATTTGGCCATCCACCCTTTTGGATTTCTTTTTAGTATAAATACTCGGCTCACTTCTCCAGAAAGTATCAGAACACAGTTGCAATCTGTAAACCAACCAACCTCACAAACAATTCAAAACTTTTTTGGGTTTAAAACCTCATCCTTCTAAAACATTTATCAAAATGCATAAGCTCGTAAGTTTTTAAGAAAATTTACGCGATTTTGTTGGAAATATTTTAAAATTCTTTAACGATTTAACACATATTTCTTTTTAAATATTTTAGCTTGTCATCGCTGTCTTCGTCGCCGTCATCGCCATTGCTTCTGCTCAATGGGTCGTCACGAGCGGAGGACAACTTGTCCACACTGGACTTGTTGGATCACCACTGATTTCTTCCTGGGGTGGTGTTCCATTGACCACCGTTGGGGGAATTCCACTCACCTCTTCCCTCCTGCTCAAGAAGTAAAAACGGCTTAACATAATTCTATTTTTCATATCGGTTAACGTTAACAGTCTTCCTAAATTGTAAGCGCAATCTGTCTTTAAAAAATTATCACGCAAAAACAAACCCAATCATTATATCAAATCAAACACTTTTGAAATGATGTTGATTTGGTGGTAAATTCATTTGTTTTTTTCCGAATCGGTTAAATAAATTTTACTTTAAAATCGTTGTATATTGAAAATCATACACAATGCCGATGTTGTTCCTTCAGTGCAGTGGTTAAAAAAATTATTTTCATTTTACATCATTGCAAATGCCACGTATTCGAAAACATTATCAGATGTGTCTGTAGCAGAATACCAAATACCAAGTTTTAAAGAATACATTGAGGCTGCTGAATTACTTTGAATTGCTTCAATTTTAACAAAAATAATCAATAATTCACAAAAGGTTGAACGAATTTCGCATTTTGTTTAAGTTTAGCGCGTAACTAATAAATAAGTTAATAGTTGTAATTTGAAGATGGTTAATGAACAATTTTGCTTGATTGACGATAAAAAAATTTAAATAATGGAAAACTTCACAATTACGATTTCCGAATTTTTAATCCGTAATTCGCTACTCCATCCTATTAACCAACTAATTGACTACTGATCCAATTTAGTACTGTCATTAATAAACATCCTTCAAACTACATAAAATCATTCCAATTACGGTAGCCATAAAAATGGTACTTGTTTTCATCGTTCCCCATCATATCATCCCACCAAGCAGTAGCATCAGCACAATAAATAGACTATTAATTTATTAATAGTCATTTAATTTGACTTGACAAATGGCTATTTCTGTACTTATCATCGACAATATTCCCTTTAATTTAATAGACATTTTATGATGATGTCACTTTGACTTGACATTTCCCCCTATAATTCAAGATTGCAAATTGCAAGTGTCATTTAACTTGCATCTGCAAATGATATCCCAACACAGTGCTAAAAAACTCAGACTGATGATGGGATCGATGAGAGTGCAAAGTGCATTCATTTCACTCATCAATCAGAAGAATACCTGAAGACAGTGACAGTGTGAAAAATATCCAAACACACACATCATCAGAGACATTAGCCTTCTTCTCATTATCATATCATTATCCCCATCCTCACTCACTACCAAATGCAATAATGCATTTCAACTATAATCGTTCATCACATAACTCATCAAGACGAAAAACTGCGCTTTCGATAAGAAATCCGTGTCAAAGTAATTTCCTACATTCCATTCCACAATTGGCTATCCGTCAAGGGAGACAATTTTTATCTTCATTTTTTATCTTTTTATCTAACAATTTTTCCTACCTTCACATTCAACAACCCGAGTTCAATTTCTACACTTTATTTAAATTTAGCTATTTTAACAATACATGCAAAAGAAAACTACATTTATTTCAGTCAAATCAGATTATCATAAAATAGCAATCTTGCAAGAAGCCATCTCATCATCATCATCATTAAACAGACGAATAGAAAATGAAACGAAAAAAAAATTACACGAGACCAGTACAACTTTCCAAGGATGATTTTTACCCATAGCAGTTTCATTCAATCAATTTATCAGCCAACACTCACTCATCATCGTAAATATACCGTTTCAATTGAACTTTTCTGTCATTGTCTCTCGGCTGCATTGTTTGACTGTATCTGTATCAATTTTTAATCTTGTCGAGAGAATTTTAATTTATAGTGTCCCTTTTGCATTGAAATCAATAAACATATATTTAGCTTGTATTTCATCTAGTATCATTTTCATTATTGTGATTTGCGAATAAATAGGGTGCCAAAGCCGCCAACAGTGAGAAATCGACTTGACTTGACTAGTAGTTATTTAAAACATTCATGCCATGCCATATTACAAAACTTGATAAAGACTTTCAAAGTTTGATATTATATTCAAAGTATCAAACAACCAACCTGAGTAATTATATAAAACATGCCATTTTGCATAACAATGAGAATAACAAAAAATTACAGGGATATTTTAAATTACACTCTTGTTACTTTACTTTCAAAATTGTGATCTGATCTGATCACTTTGTTTTTTTCAGAGATCAGATCAGCTACGAAAATTCTTTCAGTGAACCAAAATAATAGAGAATGTAAAACTCAGGTTTTCCCAAGACTCTAAAAAGATGACGCTACTTGATACATTCTCATCATCTCTTCTATTTCGTAAAAGAAGCTGTTTGATGTTCAACATTTAACACAGCATAACAGCTATATACGCACAGAGAGAACAAAGACGATGAAGCGATTATAAAGCTTACTCTCAAATCTCACGCTTTGCTTTTGCTCCTTCATAAGCCCAGTCAGTGAAGTAAACAAAATGAAAATAAATTATTATGAAAAAGAGTAACGTGCAAAAATGACTGTTTTTATTAGTCTTTTGCGTTCCAACCGCCTTTAACAATGTGTCTTTTTTTTCTTGAAATCTACAACAAAATGGAATAATATCATTATGATCCGTACACATATGTATTTTAAAGCAGAGATACACACATGCACCTGTTCATTACAAGGATATTATTCTTTTTCAAGATGATTATGAGATGCTAGCTGAGTTTCTGATGATGATGATGACGATAATAGTCATAATCATAATTTTAAAAGACTTTTGGCGCTACAAAATGCGAGTCTTCCTAGTATGAAGGCTGCTGTAACTTTATTAGCAGACCTCTGCTAACAAAAATGCTTTCAAAGTGGTCATTCAACTACACATGCCTTCAAATTCAAGGATTAACATTAGCATTCTTACTTTAACACCGAGCTTATTTGCTCACTTGTTACATCTCTTCATCTCTGCATCTGTGTTTTTTTTCTCTGAAGATAATATTATCTTGGTTGTAAACTGTCTTACCATCCATTATTATTATGTAGCACCTTTAAAAAACGCAGTGATTTCTTGTTCACTTGTTAGTCTCCATTCAGATACCCACCACTTGCAACAATATAGTGCATAATTGTATCTAATCTCTTTATACTCCTATCTTTTGCATGTAAATTATTAAAAAGACAGTTTAAATCTCACCGCACTGTAAATGTAAACTGCATTGCATGTTAATGATAAATAATGTAACATCAAAGCAACAATCACAATCAGCAGTGCTTTGTTCAGTTTTTTCTAACATGTTAAGATTTTTTAGTTGTTACGGAGCATTGTTGAAAATTCGTACATAAGTATGCATGCAAATATATCTTCTTGTTAGCTTTGTGTAGTGTCTTCATCTCTCTCTCTCACCTCGTCATCTCTGAAACAAATGAGCTGGTGAACAATCGTCCAAAAAAAGGTTTCTGTCAATTTACCAGCAACGAGCGCCAAACAATCAACACCAAATAACCAAACCAAACACAAGCTTTTTAGCACACATAGTCACCTAAGATTTTTTTTGTATCCTTCCATCTAACAAATTTTCGGTTGTTAAAATAAAAGTAATACATTTAGAGATACATACTAACTGACTTACATTGTACCTGTTTACATTACGCATGCATAATGTATTATTTACCCATAATATATTTACCACCAACTGTTACCGCTGTTGTGTGAGAGGATGATGATGATGACGATGTGTATCGCATACAAGAAATCTCTGCAGCGTTAGCACCGCAGCAGCGTCGTCATCAACATAAGCGTCTTGTCTACTAGCTAACGTAAGAGACGAGAGCCACACATGCAAACAGCAAAAGAAAAGGCAAACTTACCCCTTTTACCTGTCAGTTTGCGTTTACAACAATGTTTGTAGGCTTTAAGATGAACAGACAGACACAAACACCGAATCTTGCAACAAAGTATATTTTTTCATAATGATATACTCAACTGCATTTAGCATCAGCGCTGTTTAGTTTGTATCTTGATATGAGCAAGAGAGCAACAATCACCTGCTTTGCTTTAAAGTTTAGGCATTGTTGTAAAAAAAATTGTTTAGCATTTTAAACGACCATCGTCAACAGACAGAGATCAGTTCACAAGTTGAGATTTTGAGATCAAAGATAGATCTTCAGTAACAATCAACCCAACAATAGACCCAGAATCTACTTTTGCATGCTTCACTGACTTACATTACAAATTTTTTTTGGACTCGTGGACTACGACTGTTTTGTGCATTGAGTGGTCCTATTG
Source organism: Entomobrya nivalis (assembly GCA_034695485.1). Classification (NCBI taxonomy): domain Eukaryota; kingdom Metazoa; phylum Arthropoda; class Collembola; order Entomobryomorpha; family Entomobryidae; genus Entomobrya; species Entomobrya nivalis. The sequence goes on along the minus strand of JAQFZH010003496.1, from coordinate 5,177 downwards.
CATATTTTCATAAAGAGAAAAAAAATCATGTAAAAAGGAATTTAGTGTTTTTATTATATTTATGGCTTGTTTGTGTGTGTGTGCAAGTGTTATTAGTTGTTTTTGGCTAAATCGACAAAAAAGGATTGTTTAAAAATTCTTTTCTTGTTTTTGTGGTCTATTTTTGCCTGTTAGCCAATAAAAAGTGAAGTTTTTTTTTACTTTTGTACTCTATTCAATTCTTTTATTTTACAGTTTTGACAATAACGGAGAGTCAAAGTGCAGCGAATTGAGTTAAAAGCAAAAATGCATAAAAATAAGAGACAAGACAAGTAAATTTCTTGTCAATTGTCAAAAATATGTGAACTACATATCACGACTTTACATGATTTGATCAGAGAGATCACACACAGCACTGAACCAAAATTTATTGTTTTTTTAGTCCTAAATAACTTTTTTCTTTGAAGAATAAACATTTCAAGATCCAAATCCAGGAAGACCCATGATAAAAAAAATGGGAGTTGACAAAGTGCATATTTGATCAACAATCGACATTATCATCATCAACATCAGCATTTTATGCGCCTACGACAAATCAGATCAATCAACAGGTGGCATCCATCCACCAACCTGTCCCTGTCACGTATTTTTTCACTGACTCCCTAAAAAAGAATGTGATGTAGAAATGCAATTTTTTTTCTAAAGTTCTAAAGAACAAGTGAACCGTTTATCCTTTTGCCAATTCTATCCCATCTTTAAAAATCCTGCGGGTTTGATTGCAATGTATTAACATTTTTATCAAAAATATACTGCCAATTTACTACCTCCCACGCAAACGTATATGCATACATTACACGCGTAATCATAAAAAATATTATTTGTGGATAACACGCTGAAAAAGTATCAATAACAAAATATTTCCTTGTGATTATGATTATTGCTGTATGAATTGTAAACTCAAGCGCAGTATTGTTCTTGTCATTAGTATTATTACCACAGTTTTACATTCAAATGGTTATTTACGTGGGATGACGTGATAACTGCTTCTGCTTCTTCTCATCTTCTTGTCTTTATTGTTCCCTCTCTCACATTACTTTGTGTACACACGTAAACTGCATTACTTGCCTATAAAAATATATCATTTTTTTGTAGTACGTGACGTGACCTGAGTAAAAAGACTTGATTTCGAATGGTTTAAAAAAAAGAATAGTAATAATAGTTTGATAGTGTGGTGGCGTAACAATCTCGAAAAAAACCGCAAGTCAACCATATCATCATTGACATTCATTGTTGCAATGTAATCACAACAAATCACAGTTTGATACTTCTTCTACTTCAAATCCAAATCCTGAACAATAAGATAATGGATTTTAAATGGTGATCCTTTAAACTCTACATTGTATTTTTCAGTGCATCGTTCCATCTCATCTCTATCATTGTTGCGTACACGCTAAATAAGGGCGTGGGAGGAATACCGAGTGTGAGTGGTGGTTCATTTTTTTTGGTGTCTTCTTCGAGGTGGAATGTATGGGTATAAAAAGTGTGTGCTCCTCTTTATCTTTCAGTTTAACTCTTTTTAACCTCTTTTGGAAGATTTTTATGGGTATAAAAACATATTTCATTTTACTACCGGAATGAAATAAAACATTAATTTGTTTTTTATGCACATTAGTTTTTTGGGTGTTTTTGTGACATGTTGAGTGTGATCTCTGAACACTACTGAATGGTGACAAGTGAAGCCTGGTCTAAAATTACCGTAATGTCAAAATTAATTTAGTAACCGCAAATCTGATTATAAATAAGAATTGACAACTTTAGGAAAGAAATAGATAAGAACGTGGAGCAAGTGAACTGATGAAATGTAAAAATAATTATTGAAAAATATCCCAATATAAAGTTTTAAGCAAGCCATGTAACTGAATCCAAATTCTCCTATTTTTCTCGTGACTCAATTCAGTTCATCAAAAATCTAAGAAAATATCTCCATCTCAGTTAATTATTCACGTGTAAATAAAAACTACCTCCACATTTTCAAAATGTCCAGCGACTACGAAAAAATAAAAAACTTGTGTTTAAAACGCGGGGATCTCTGGGAAGACCCTGAATTTTCCGCTGTACAATCCTCAGTGTTTTATCACCAAACTCCACCATTTCAGTTTGTTTGGAAGAGACCCAAGGTAAGTCAAATAATTAAGACATTTAAAACTAATTACACTTAATTGGCTCTTTTAAAAGTCAAGTCAGTATCATCTCAATTTCATCTGAGAAAACTTATTTTTAACGACTCAACTTCGCATACTTAACCCTTTTAAATATTTATAAGTTCAAAATGCAGATTATAATTATGCACTTCTCAAAATGTACCTTGTAAAAAGACATTTTTAATGGTCAAGTCAACTCGTTCCACATGAGCTCATGTTTCACTTTTCTTTTTTCACACTTACCAAAAAAACAATACCAACAAGCCAACCACAATGACAATGACGTTGAAAATTTGGATTGTTTAGCTGTATCGTATTGCAAATTATGTATGTACAACATGTTAATATTTTAAAAAGAAAAGTAGCGAAAAAGAGACATGTATGCACATCTCTTTAAAAAGCATTCGTTTTCATTGCTGCCATTTGTCTTTTTAAACGTTAATGGAATTTGTGTGTATACTTTTTAAAATGTATGACCAGACCAGCGGAGAGCTCGGTCGTCGGTCGCTCTCTTGTACAAGACAAATGACAAGGAAATGTATTCATTCAGGTCACACATTTTTGCAGAAAGCTTTGACCTAATAAATATTGAAGGGCTATAAAAATTCAAGACATCACGTCAAGTGGTCATCAAAATAAAATCCAACTCTACATATTATTATGAATAAAAGAATACACGTTATTATTATACGGCTGGCTGGCTGGTGAAATGAAATGAAATAAGCGTAGTAATATGTATAATTGAATATTATTATTTTTATTTGATGGCTGATATGATGATGATTATTATTTACTGGGCTGTTCATCTTCTTTAAAATGATGATGATGATGAGTTGGTAAACATACAAATTTTTTTAGTGGTAGTTTAACAATAGGAAGAAGAGCACAATAGGTAACATGGCTATTGACTACTTTTTTATTATCAAGTGGTCTGGTGTGGTGTTCTTTTGGAAGAGACAATACATAACTTATAATATAGTATTATGCATGTACAAAAGTTGTATGCAAGTCAAGTGAGGAATGCAGTTAAATATTTAAAAAATCATTCATTTTTTTAAAGGCTTTCCCTTACGCTCATTCATATGCAAATTTTTATTTTCTTGAGATGCCCACAAGGCACAGCAGTAGATCGTTCAAGTCACAATATACACAGACATCTCACACATGCATGATGATTTTTTGATGAGATTGCAACATGGCACAGTAAATCGGCAATGAAGGATTTTTTTCAATCTTCCAAAACAACGCTCGTACCAAAACAAGGGCTCTTATCATGGTTTTATCATCTGCAATTTCAAACCACATTCGTTTTTTATTTTATCACTTTTTATTGTAGAATGATTTAAAAAAGAGTGAATGAGTGGAACGATGATGATGATGATTATGATGACCACTTGTTTTGTTACGTTGAAGGAAAACATACGCCTATTTCTCTAAAGAGGAACCGATAAAAATTATAAAGGAAATGACCAAACTTTTGAGATATTCCATTGTTTCCCATTTTCGCTCGGTGGTAGTAAAGTAACAATGCAATAACTTTCCGTTTCAACAAGTGCTAGTCTCACACAAGTGGATGTTCAAGTGACACTTTTTGTCACGTTACTTGTCACTTGTTTTTAAATAAAAAAAATATAGGTTTCGTTTGAGAAACACGAAGATGATCATGTTTTTAGATAAGAGAAGACAAGAAGAGAAAATAAAAATTTGTGTGATGGTTCAGTTGGTTGGGGAAGAAGAGATTTCATTTCCTTTGTTTTTGATTTGTTGGGCCGGACATTTTTCTTTTGTTGATTGGCAATTAAACACACGTTAAGCTCCGCAGTTGGTAATACTACATGTACACGTGTAGGCTTTAGGGACAAGATTAGTTATTAGTTTGCTGTAGGGAAAATTGAATTGAATTCAATGCAAAGTAGGCATTTATATTTCCGCTTTGACAAAACTAACTTTAAGAAGATGATAGGGCATTTCTGTTCTTGCTTTTTTTTAGTCAAGTAAAAGTATGCAATATTGATGTATGTACATTAATACTAGAGCTTTAGTTGAAAAATTAGCGATGGATTTAATTTAATGGTGTTTTATATCAGTTTGATGCGGATGCCCAGATATCTGCTTCCGTAATGTTTTATGACACTTAAATTTACTTATTATTTGTCGCCAATGTATTACAATTTCTCAAACTGGGTCTTAAACTTTGATTTCCAGCTCATACATTCTCATTTGTCTTAACGAACGATCAATAATCCGACGAAATTAAATTTTGTACCTAATTCATAAATCATTTTAAACCTGTCTTGTGAGCAGTGGTCGTTGCAGCGTTAATACACTCATTAATCTTCACCAACGGGCGGGCTGGCGTTCGTTCATATTACCTATATGGAAACATCCTGAATCCTGACCGATTCGTTATGAATTTAAAAAAAATATTGCTTATCGCTTCAAGTGCATATCATTAAAATCTTCATGTAGTTTTCATTTTAATTATGTTCAGACTAAATAACTAACTTACACATTGTACACACAACGGCAGCCTTTAAATTGAATTTTTAGTACAATGTTGACAAGAAGGAAGAACGAATCATTATGGAAGCAAATATATTATTCATAAGATACTGGCTAAATAGGTAGAGAGATAGATGACTGTCCTAAAAAATCGATTGAGCAATACTAATCAACATTTTGTACAAAGCTACAACTAATTACAAAACCGATTACATCTGTCTTTAGTTTGAATGCTCAAAGTGAATATGTAGATGAGTTGATAAATTGTTTGAAACCCCAAACTGCCAATAGGTACATGTACAATGTACAACCCAAGTCGTCTTTCGGAGGATTGGTTTTTTGAATCCATTCTTTTTTAGCTGATGCGAAAGCCATTAATAAGCGCATACCTTTGTGTATTGTATCTGTTTGTCCTATACGTTACCGGCCCATACCCCCTCGTTCACTTACCCCCTCCATATACTTTACCCCCTTGGTTCACTTACCCCCTCGTCA
>JAQFZH010003495.1:0-13735 GCA_034695485.1 Entomobrya nivalis | reverse complement strand
CAACTTTAACTACTATTGCCGGCGGAGCCGGCCACCAAACCTAAAACTTTCCTAACGGGTTTACCGGTTTTATTTTTTTCTAAATTTTAGTATAGTTTTTTAATCGATTTATTGTTCGATTTCATGTTGATTCAAAATATTAATGATCATACCAGCATATCTCATTTAACTAAAATGATATTTTCGAATTGATGATAATCGACTTGTCGTATATCTCATATAATCGAGTAATTTTCACACTGTTTTATTGGAGACTGTTATACAATAAAAATGTTTTAGATATTATAATGCATTACCGTTTACAATACAAAATGTGGTGGAGCGACGTGAGAAATTCCTAAGTTCTAGTGAACAAAACTGTTTTACTTGCATTATTTATGTAATTTACGGGGATTTTCCTAACATACCATAAACGTAGTACAAAAAATGCAATATAACAATAACAACGTTGTAACAAAAGAGTAATCATTATGAAAATTGATGAAGAATATGCTTTAAAATATTTCACAGCCGACTTCACAGAAAGTTCTTTTCCCCCAAATTTAGCTTATGTCATAGAATAAATTGATAATAATTGAAACTCCTTAAAATTATTTAATCACATCACACATCGAAAGAGGTATGTTAGGGAGGCTAGGGATCATTTCGTTTTATCATCGAAATATGTATAAGCAAAATTGTCTGGTAATGAGGAGACTTTAGCAAGTCGAACATATTTTGGCGATGTTTCGGTGTCATTGTCGCCATCGTCTTCCTCCATGTTAGCCATAAGCTCCTCTTGAGCTGCTAGTTCTGCTTCTAGTTCTGCTTCGATATCTAAATCATCCTCCATTTGTTTATGGGATTCTTCCAAATGTTTCATCAGTACAGCAACAACAACATTTACAAGGACGAATTGAGCCAGGAGTACAAATACAACAAAGAAGAGAGGGGCAATAAGTTTTGAAATACAGCAGTTCTTTATACAGTCCGGACTAGAATCACACTTTTCCCTCAGAGTGTCCTACAAATTATTGTTGAAATTATATTATTTTACATTACCACCAAATCCAACTGTCCTGAATAATTCTTGAAATTTACTAACCTTCATGATTCCGTTCCAGTTGTCCCCAGTAGCCACTCGGAACAAAGTTAAGAAAGCCATACCAAAGTGCTGAAAATTAGCATGGTCACCTAATCCTTCACAAGGATTTTCTTTATTATCACAAACCAATTTCCCAAATAGTTCTACACCTAAAGCAGAGAAAATAAAAAATAGCAGGAAAAAGAGAAGCCCTAGATTTCCAACTTGTGGAAGAGCCTGCATGACAGTGTCCAAAAGAGCTCTTATTCCACTCGCCATTTTCAAAAGTTTGAGCACTGAAAAATATATGAAATGAAACATTTTGTTACTTGATCATAATAATTACATCAAGCCTTACATTTTTGGTACAATGTCACATCAAATTTTACCTCTGGCGATTCTAAGGACTCTCATTACTCTCATAATTGTTGGATTAATTGGAATCAAATCAGACTCCAGCTTCTCGAGAACAATGCCCACAATGGACAAGAAAACGATGAAAACATCCAATATATTCCATTTGCTTCTGAAATAACGTTGTAATCCCAATGCCGCTAATTTAAGAGCCAGCTCCATCACGAAAACGGTTGTAAAGAAGTAGTTGAACAGTTTCAGAATATACGATAATTCCTACACAATAGATACAGGAATGTACAAAAATAGAAAATTTAATCCGATGTTCAAATTCAAGTATTATACATAATTTGCACATTTTTCTACAAGTTATGTGTAGATATCTTACATCTGGCATCATATAAAACTCCATAGCCATTGTAACAACATTCAATCCAATCACACCAGCAATAGCAAGATCAAAGTATTTTGATGTGACAAGACCATGGATCGATCGATGATATTTTCCATAGTTGGCCCAATATGGAGGAGCTCTCAACTCTGAAACAATAGTGACATTAAGTCAATAGCGAGATTTGCTTTATCTCTTTCGCATGATCACTTTCCAAACATTTTCAAATACATAATATGCCATAAATTCAAGAAATTCGTACTTCTTCTGCGCTTTTCCAGTTTGCGAGCCCGCTTAATTGCCCGTGCTGCTCTTTCTTCTTTCTCTTGCTCCTCACGACACCGGTGAAAGTTCTCAACAACCACTCCAACGAACATGTTGAGAACGAAGAAGCCAACAAGCAAAAGGAATGAGATAAAGTACAATAATCTCCATTCGTTGAAGTTTTCTACTGGCTGCAATATATTTTAAATGGTTTATTTTAAGCTACATCCTCAAACAAATCTGAATTTGTGCGTCATTCATGAATCGCTGTGAAATAATACGCTCTGCAAGAAAAAAAAGCCATTTCATCATATCATCTTTTACCTGCTTGTCTACACCAGTCGCATCTAGCCCCGAGTACATGATTCCAACCCATCCATCTTTTGATGAGAGTACAAACAGTGCCATTAAAGCTTGTCCAAGGTTATCAAAGTTATATTTCTGGTTCACCCATTCATTTTCTTCGTTAGCTTCACATTCAGCTCTAGTCGTTACATTTATTAAATTTGCAGGCTCCCCATTGCAATAATAAAATTTGCCTATTGTTGCAAAACAGAAAGAAATGAAAACGATCTTTACATGCAGTCTCTGTTTGCCGTAGTCATAAATGTTTTATCAATAAATTTTTTTATGGATTACATATTATAGCTATCAATTTTGACAGTGTGAAAAATGAATGACTACTACCTTTGAATAGCTGGACACCTAGTATACCAAATATGATGAAGAATGTGCAACATATCAAAACGATATTTCCGATAGGCCGAAGGGACGAAAGTAAAGTTTGTACGACTAGTTTCAGACCAGGTGCCCTATTAATGACTCGAAGAGGTCGTAGGGATCGCAGCAGACGAAACACTCTCAGAATCCCAAATATTCTAGGACTGGAAATAGAACAAAAAACTGGAATAATCATTTGTTTGGAGTTTCGAATTATTTGTGCATATGTGTGTGCATGCAGACATTGCATAAAGACAAATAAATGTATTCAACATTTTGCTTTCTCCCTTCTGTCTGGTAATTTCATAAACACAAGTCGAAGAAACTTACCTACTCATAAAAAGTGACATAACTTGGTCTACCACAGACACACTAACAAGTACTCCGTCCATAACATTCCAACCCGATTTGAAGTACTGTTGAAAGCCACCCAATGCAATAACTTTTAGCGACATTTCTGCCAAGAACAAAACTGTAAAGAGATCATTGGAAATAGCAAGTATCTGTCGCTCTATTGAGTCTGGTGGTATCGACGGTCGCTCCATTGCCAATGTTATACAGTTTAGCGCGATGAACAGCAAAACGATTTTGTCAAACACTGGATGCTTGACAATGACAAGACATCGGTGACGGAACCTAAATGATGAAAGAATCAAAAGAAAGCACAATGCAAGTGAAAGTTCTATCAAGGAAAATTGATTAGGATTTCAACCAGTTCATTCGTGCGTAACCTGAATAACATATAAGTATATATAATGTGTACACTATAGGCCATCATTCATATAGGATACGTTTGACACATGATTAAACATAACAACTACCTGCTTTCTGGAGGAAACAAAAAAAAAGAGTATTCACGTCGTTCCCTCATCCACCTTAGAGTATCCTGGCACTGGATTTTGAACGGTGTAAGTTTGGCACTACCAACAAGACTTGGCGAGGGTGGAGTTCCACCTTGGCTACCACAGCGAGATTCACACCAACTTTAACAAAGAATAATGTTGAAGCTATTTTACACACTCATCTGACTTTGGCTCAAAAATATTTGCATACGTTGCACAAAATTATCAGTGCTTTGTATGCTGAATAATACTTAGTTGACAATTGTATGGGATTCCATTAATATTATACGTTTACCTTGTATGGATATTGTTATTATTATTGTGATTTAGATTGCTGTGATCATTCATTTTTAGATTCGGGCTAAGACTACACCTCCTTTCTTTTTTCCTTTGATGACGTTCTTCACGCCAACTTTTGGCTCGCTTCAGACAAGGACTTCTCGTTGGACTAGGTAGAGGACTTAAACTTTGGGGACTAAGGTTAGGTGGTGTTAAATTGTAGGGGCTTAAGCTATTTGGTGACATTTGGGGTATAGCGATATCGACACAGGGTGAAGGCGACGGGTGTAAATACGACGAAGAATTTAAAGAAGAATAGGAAACTTGCGAACTGATAGCAGGTACAGTTATTTTTACGTTGATATTGTTATTGTGAAGATTTATTACTGAGCCTGGTCTGCTCTCCGGATGCGGTGAACCCTTGAAAAACGAGAAAAATACAGTAAAAATGACGAGAAAACTATGTACATAATTCATATGACATAATTTCGTGCAAGCAAAAGAAGCAGTATAAATACAAAACATTTAATTGTTTCAACGAAGTTCGTTCACAAAATAATGTAGGAATGTAATTGACTAGATGCACTATGTTAGTGGAAGTATGTAAAACAAACTCAAATCATTTATCTCACGCAGCAATGTGTAGAAGTTTATTAGCAACAACAAAAAAATATGTAGCTCTAGTATTTCAAAAAAGATAAAAATTATTTTAATTAAATAGGAAGCGAATAAAAATGCATCTGCACCTGATTCCATGAGTTTGTAAGCTAAAAAAGAGAGAAAAATAATACAAGTCACAACACTGTATTATATATTTAACACCACATTTACAAAGTTAAAAATTCGGTTCACAAAACAGAAAAAAAAGATAAAGATATTGCATGTTACGTTACAACAGGAATAAGAACATAACTAAATAAGTAATTTAAACATATCCTGTGTCCATAATAAATACACATGTATTACAGCAATGTTTTATGCAAACGCATTTTGTTATTTCGTGAGAAATACTGCCCTTGGTTTAGTCTATTATGCTTGTCGTCATTTCACAAAGGGAATATTAATGATAGTTTCAGCCAAGCTCTTGTGAAAAAATAACTCCGAAAATAGTATCAAGATTACACGATAAAAAACCTAGTCTGGTAATCTATTAGTCATGTAGTAGTAAAAAAATCTTTTCAATGTATTACTTTATAAAGTTGTGTCCGGTGAAAGTAGTCAGAGTATTTTGTATGTAAAGTTACTACGGGGCAAAACAAACACGTAAGTGGAAACGCATGAATGGCAATGGCATGTCATGACGCGCAAGGGCTTGGTGAAGAATTATCTACTCTAAATAAGGTTTTGTTGTGCTGCTGTTTGTTGTCGGATATGCTATATAATATGTCGCTATTGCGTGTTTATATGTCTAAGATCGTTTGGCATTATACTTTCTCTTTATATTGTTGTATGGTGAAAAAAAAACTTTATAAAAGTTCTAGACGCGAAGTTAATATGTAATGCATGGCAGCAGCAAGAGAACAGCGGTATACACAATGCTGTAAAATAAATAACAACGGAACAAGAAAGAAAAAACGGTCGAGGAGAAAGGGGCTCCACAGTCACGCAACACAATACTCACCTCTGGGGTTGCTGCGGTGTGAGTGATGATGACAGGTGCAGGGACAAGGGCAGCTGAGCATCCAGGAGACGGTTGATATTTACTACGACTATGATTATGACTATTATGATGATGATTATTATGATTATTCTTTAGTGGGACTGGACTGAGCGCAGGAACGATAGCGAGTTGTAAAGGTGGTGAGTCAATTGTCGTTGTTACTGCTGCAGTGGTACTAATAATGGCTCCAGTGCCACCAACATCACCATCCTCATTAGGATTAAATTTATCTGGAAGTTCGTTCTCGACCAAACTCATTTTGTGACCAAGTTCCAATTTCTTGCGATCTTCTGCCTCTTTTTCTCTAAGAGCTTTTTGTTCCCGTTCTTGTCGTTCTGAGGAGAACCCTTCGACTAAAATGGCAACGAGCAGGTTGAACAACACGTAGTTGCCGAAGGTCATTAAGGCAACAAAGTAAAGGGCTGCCCAGGGACTTGTTCTCTCCATCCCGTTAAAAAGAACGACGTTCCAGTCTTCTTGTGTTAAGATCTGGTATAAATAACAATAATTTTCATTGTTTCCATCTGAGAAAATTTCATTTCGAAATTGAAGCCAAGACATTCTAAAAGTTCACGACAGACACATGATGTGTAAAAAGCCCACCCACACAAATACATGAACATCAATATAGAATAAGCAACAACGGGAAAAAATGCTCACACAACAAACACGTAATGTGATAGAGAATACAAACATATAGTGCAAAATTGTAATTGTGTATATTTTTTTCTAAAAAAAACGCAGTCAATCATCATTTTAATTATATCAACCTGGAAGCACGTGATGACGCTCCATAAAAGTGTGTTAAAATTTTTCCGATCACATCTACAGGATTTTGCGTTGGGGTCCGCTGAACAACATTTATCGTTGCAAAACTTGCCATCAAAAATGATCATTCCAAGCAAACTATATCAGAGACAGACAGAGGCATAGTATGTAATATAGAGAAAGAAAACCATACTTACATAATCGTGTAATAGAGACAAAACATTCTACAAGAATATAACACAGGTAATATAATAGAGCTGTATGTAGGTAATGCATAGTATACAGGATATAATGTCGTATAAAGGGATAATATCAAATGACAATTCATTATTACTTGGTCACACAAGAAAGAAATTACACAGTACCAATTACTGCAAACAATGCAAAATATTTTTTATATCAATTACCATCATTACCTACTTTGTGTCAGGATATATGGGGGAGTAGTTTTCTAGACAATGTCTCATCTCACCTCACCTCGACGTTTAGGGTAGGTACACATATTTAGAGACTGATGCACATTTGCGATATAAATAGCGTGTGGTTTTCTTTGGAGGTGAAGGTCTGTTTAAATGGACCGTTTTAGGATGGTTTAACTTACTGTCAAAAAAATGGTGCTCCGTAACTACCGATTGTTTATGTGATAACATAAGAAAAACGTAGGTCTGCGTATAAAGCTGCTAGAACTATATAGCTAACAGTCAAAGTAGACGAGTCGACGTCGCCGCTGTTGCTGTGTTTTAGGGAGAAAGCGTCTAATATTCATGCATGTTTGGTGATCATGCTGAAATTTTACAAATCATGTAGAATGCAAAAACACATGCTGTTCTGTACAAAGTTTATGTACACAGCGGACAAAACCATGCATCTTTTCATTCGAACATGCAAATTTGAGTTATATTTTAACTAACACATCATCACAGATCACAGTCAAGAGAAAATGGCTTTTCAAACGTTCACAATACAAATATTCAATAAGCATAGTATATTATAAGCGAACAGCGATTTGGTACAATAGAACACACATTAAGCGACTCCATTATCATCATATCGCATATCTCACACATCACAAAAATAGCATAGTGTGGTGTCCGGTTTGATTGATGACCCCGTAACCCATATTTAAGCGCGTATTCTAATTCTTTTTTTAAGCACGAAAACACTACAAACTACCATACAGAGTTTTTTTAAGCACACGACTACAACTTGCCTGAAAAACCGTAACCAAAGCCCATAGCAAGGAATCGAAATTCTTTCTGTCACAGTGTTTCTCCATTTTATTGGTAGCAAGATTTAGAGTATCCGCACAGAACTTGCAGCCGAATAAGTTCATCCCAAGAATACTGCATTATCGCAGTGATGAATGCAATGTAAAAGTAAAAAATTAAATATTCTCGTAAAGCAAATATACATACATTATATTCTATAAACTAGTCATACACACATACATAAGTTTTCATTCGTGAAACAATTACTCATTATCATCAGCTAGTTAAGTAGCGTTGCTTTGTTGTTGAATAATAAAAAGTGTTAATCGTAACGATATATATAATGAGAGAATGTATGCATGTTACACGTTAGTAGCTAGTTATTCCCATCAGTTTATTTTTAGGCATACTAAACAGAATGGCTAATGATTGACAGAGAAATGTTGAATGTGGAATTAGGGGGTTCAGCGTGTAGCATGTTGAATGCCATACCATCATTCACTCGTTCCATGTAAAATGGTAAATTGTAAACAGATGCCAATAACACAACAATTTTATCATTTTTGCGTCCTCTAGTTTCCAATGTTAGTAATAATATTGAACTTTAAATTAGTAAATGGTTATGAAAGACTGAGTGAAAGTTAAAAGTTAATTTTATAGCATGTTTTTATGTTTCAACATACAGACTACACAGATACGTTCAATTTGACTTCAATGCTCGACCGTGATCTCCAATGAGTTCAGGCTGAAGACATGACATGTGTCTTGTAAATTATAAACTATTAACTTATCTGATCTGTAACCTTGTTATTGAAGCTTCAGCAATTCTATTTTTGACTTATTATATAAAACTGTATACACATTTCATATATCTGGAGGTATTTTGATTTACTTTTACGTTTGGGCTCTGTGATATACATGATATATGTATATGTCTAAATGACTGCCAGTCACAAGCGCGGAAAATTTTGCATTTGCAGTCATGTTTTTCTTTCTGTTTGACAGCTCAACTACAAAACATGTCTGTCAGGCCATTGATAAACTCAATACAAATGATTTACAAAGACCGTTTAAACTAAATAAACATAATATACTATACTTTTAAAGGTAGTCATTAAATAAAAGCTCTTCGTTGTTTTCTATTTGCACGGGACCGTCTATAGTCCCTAATTGTTTTCTTTGTTCTAAAAGCTTTGTATAAGTAAATTGGAATATTTGAGTGAAGTCACGTGGAGGGCATGGGAAATTCTCAAGGTGAGTTATAAGTAGATTTTCATTTACTGGCTTTCGAAATTTCAGAAGCATTTTGTCTAGAGAATATTAGAGTATTAACTATATCTATATCTTTATTTTTTGGAGAAAGTGTTTTAATTATAATGAAAGTTTTTCCTAAAAGATTATCATTGTTTTCTTTAGAATTAAGTATGTCTGTTGATATAAAAGAAATTTTAATATAATCCCAAATAGTAAACCAGTAAAGAATTCATTTTGTGAAAAAATCTATACGATATCTCACAAAAGAAAACTCACAACTGTTTTGTTGACTTACCTAAAAATGAAAATAAAGAGCACCAAAAGGCCGAAGAAAACTGCAACATTATCCATCGTCTTTAGCATGACTACAAGTTGCCTTCTCAGGTTGGGTAAAAATCTCACAAGTTTGAGTATTCGAAGTAAGCGAAAAGTTCTTAAGACTGAGAGCGCCCCTCCGCCATCATGATGCCCATCAATAACCCCTTGGATAATCTCAACCACGGAGAGCACGACAATAATCCCATCAAAAACATCAAACCCATTACTCACGTAACCCACAAGCCCGTAGGAAGTCAATTTGAGGAGCATTTCAACAAAAAACACTCCACTAAAAACTAGGTTGCTCATTTCCACCGTCGCCGTCAACCAGTCAGGCTATCATCGTTGTAGACATCGACAGGCAGTGTAAGTCATTTGGTTGAGATGATAAGAGAGCAAGAGAGAGAAAAAATGTAAAAAAGAGAAAACGAGATCAGATCAGTGTTGATGGCTTATGCATAAATAAGCAAGTTATGTTATGTGCTCGAAGTCTCGTCGTCATATATAATGAATGCCTTTTGTGTTTTATGTCATTTCTCGTTTGCTTTCTCGCAGCAGACTCAACAAGTTTTTTATATTCGTTGGAGAACAAAAAAGGCATGTAGATATTATGTACTTACACGTGTACGTTTATATAAACACGATATAAGTTTGTGTTTCTCTTGTCATGTCTATTAATTTTTTTTGGTGAAAATAGGCCACTGGAGTGCTGTGCTTTTACTACGTATCAGCAGAATTTTTTGTGAAATAAACAAAGAGCTTTACCTGATCATGATATTCCAATCCCATAGATAAAGTATTAATCATAATGGCGCCGAGAATTCCTTGTTGAAACGGCTTTGACTCCACAATTTTCCTTACGTGAGCTCGGAAAGGGCCAAGCTCTTTTGAGTTTCGATGTGAGGCAGAGAAAATATCTGAACCTGAAGACTCGTGGCTTTTATGACGACGATGATGGTGCTCTCTAGATTGGCCTTGTGGTGATTTTGGGCAAGCAACTATTGAGTTGGGGGAGCCAGGTGCTGATGTCACGGTAAGAATTGGAGCACTCATGGACATCGGCTTTGCTTTACGTAGCGAGCTACTCAACTCTTTCCAATCTGGAAGCCCGGCGAGATTAGCATTACCCAATGCTACTTGTGGCAATGCTCCAATTGCTCCACCCAATGCCAGCAGCTGAGGACACGTCAAACCAACTGATTGCCTTTTACTAGTACTACCGCTAGTCATCTCTTGCTCTAAATGAATTTGATCTAGTTCTCCCCGACCCTCTCCCTTAACTAAGCTTAAATCAATGATGATTCCTCCTTCCACTTCTTTTCGTTTAAACTTTCGACGAATTTTTCTCTTAGCCTTCCTTAGCCAGTGAGCTACCATTCTGTAAAGTAAAAATGCAAATAAATATACTTCATAATAATAAGTTTTTGGATTATTCTGTCGCATCCATAAAGCTGATTCAATCTTTTATTTCTGTTTGTGGTATGACCATAAATAACTAACGAAAAGATGAAAGTTATCTCTATAAAATCCTGGGTTTGATAAAAGCGACAGAAGTCAAGCCGTACTATATACGTCGCACTAGTAATAAAAAGAGAACAAAAACGAGTCAATACAGAACAAGATTCAGTGCGTAAACTTTTGGTATTAACAATGATGCCAATCCCTACATCTAAAACCTTATCGTGTTGAATGATCTAAAGTCCAAAGATGAGTACACATATAAAGAGCCATGAAAAATATCTATATATTTGAAGTATCGAAAAGTGTGACGCGAAAAAGAAAAGTTTTTACTTTTATTATACATAGGATAGGATATTACTTCCACCAAAACCTGTATAATTATAGACTGCAAGAATAATACGGCAAATTTAATGAAGAGATACTCTAGTTTGCTTGACTCTGTTTTTTTCTATGGATTTTAACGATACATTTCTACCTACTTTTTAAAATTGCAATTATCAAGAAAGATATCTAAGATTTTCATTATATGAGGATTTTCTGTACTTTTGTCTACACAGATTTCTTGTACAATAAAAGCAATGATCCTTCCTTCTGCAAGTAATTGGAAATCTGAAATCAGTAACTTCTACTTTTTCTTTAGAAGGTTACAACATGTGTCTACAGTTTTAATGGGGAAAACGCCAAGATGAAACTTTCACTTTGCCCGACAGTACAGAGAAAAAGAAATTGCTTTTTATCAGGGTAAATTTTTGGACTATTAGTACCTTTGTATTATGTATAACACATTTTTACCCTACCTTACCTACTGACTTTAAAAAATATACAGCTTTTCCCTCCCAGATCGAATCTTGCAAACACAACATTCATGAAAGCATGTAAAACATATATTCGATGTACACATTTGCACACATATAGGTCGAAGAATACACATGTATAAATGTAGATATATGAATATGTAGGCATGGAGGGAGATATCAAAAGATTTTGTCTTCATCAAAGTTCAAAGGGCTCATGTTAGCATTTGCGTTCATGTGTGTGCTGTGTCATGTTAGTCCATTAGACTGAAGAACGGTATGTAATGGTCGTAACGGAATGGTTGAAATTGAAAACCATAGATTTCCTTTCTACAAAGCCATGAAAGTAAAACAAATATTTATGTATATACAAAGCCTTTGCAAAGCTTTTACACATCCCAACTTCAATATAACAGATATCACATGTACTGATGTAAGACTTGTTGTAGGGGATATAATTTTACAGTGGTTGAAAGAAAGGATATGGCTAAATATCTGCCAACGGGTTCAAGTGGCGCTGTACTACAAGGTTTTTCTCTGAATTTTTGGTATTGTATAGCTGAAGTATACTATTCGAAATAGTTTCAAGCGTTTCATACATTTTTAGAGTTCTTTAACAATGTGTCCAGCAGATAAACACGTGTTTACTAGTTCATTGACAGTAATTTTGAGACGTTGTACCCAATTAATTCTTGGTGTTAGGCAAACCGGATCATTTCATTTGATGGACAGTGACAAAACTTATGATCCGTGATTATATTGATTCTTACTGAAACTATGCGCGCATTGTTGTTACAAATGATCCTTTGTGTGCACTTGTTTAGATATTCTGGAAAGTGAGCCAAGCCGCTATCGTTTTTATGCATACATATAGAATTACAGAGTGCCCTTAAAATCCTATGTTAAGATGTACTTCGTGAGATAATACATATATATTATGTACATAATAATATGCTGTACTATAAACAGGGATCGATTAAATGTAATGGAATGGATAGTTGTGAGCACTAACTGAAGAAGTTGCTATTAGATGTACGATGAAAGAAAACAAAAATCCAAAGTTTTATCCAAATAAGCAACTTTTCCCATTATCTGCCTTGTTCTGTTTACTTTCACCCCAATAAAAGGAACAAAAGTATAAAAATATTTAATACTTACTTGACAATCTCCGAGTAACAAGAAGCATTCTCTATATTTGACAATGTTGAAGTGGATGTAAATCGAGCTCTCTCTATTCTCATCCGCTCCATCTCTCGCTTCTTTGTTTCTGAGAATTGGGTTGCAATTACAACTAGGCACAGATTGATCATGAAAAATGAGCCGATCTGTAAAAGTTCATGTGAGCAAATAAGTTATTATTTAAAAAATAAATAAAAGAATACAATTGTTGAAGGAAATATGTTTAAAATAGATTTTGGCGAAATACTAAGCTCCCAATTCATTGTAATGTAAGCTTTTTGAATGATATATACGGACATTTTGTTATTTTTTCAGACTTATGTGTTTTAGGAAACAAAGAGGGAGAATTTTAGCACCAAAAGCGTTTATTTTTCCATGAATAAGTTACGAAGATAAATTATATTGTATTTCCAATTTGAATCCATGATTAAATGATTAGGACAACGATAAAATGTTAAATTTGTGAACGAAAACATACCACAATTAAAAGAACGAAGTAAGTCCAGTCCCAAAATGAATGTGCGTCTTGAACGTAATACATTATGTCAGTCCATCCCTCAAGGCTAATAACAAGAAAAATGGCAACCCAGGCGAGCCCAATATTATCGAACGATATAGCACCTTGAAATGGATTTTTGTCCCCGGGTCTGCAGTTTGTGTAGTATTTGTTCCAATTTATACAGTGAGTTGCGTTCGATTTATTATCTTCTCCGTAAAGTGCATCCAAGGTGCAAATAATCGACGAATTTTGTTTGTGTCTGCTAGCTGGAAGGCCGACACATGGGTGCATCCCTGTAAAAGTTTAACACGGGGAATTATAATATTAACCCTGTGTTTCAGCCCAAGAAAAATACTTACTTTTCATAATAGCATGTATACTGGAATGCATTTAAAAGATTAGTTATCGTTTAGACCTCCCTCGTTTTAGTTCGAATTTCGGAGAAAGGGTTTTATATACAAGAAACACAATTATTGTGACATTGCATTCGTTTGTGCCTGTGTGAAAAAATTGATATAAACATATAAGGCCCAAAAAACGATGTGGATAAAATATCCGGCCAGTAAAACAGGTAGGCGTCTTTATATCCCGTCTATATATCTTTATGAGAATATTATTTTGACCTAACCAAAAAAACTCTTTTGCTAATCAGATGAATTTATTTTCTGGCCAATTTTTCGC
>JAQFZH010003494.1:0-13737 GCA_034695485.1 Entomobrya nivalis | reverse complement strand
TACCTCGGATTAAAGTGATCCCAAATAATTGGCTTTGAAAAAAATTGAAACGCACTCAAACAACTTTGTGTTATATTTAGTTTTAAGTTGACAATTTCGCTTGAATATCAGCTGTTGCAATACACAAATTTATACAAAAACGAAGCACAAATGAAATATTTAAAAAAAAATATTTAGCCTACGTGTCACAGAAACAATTTAAAATAACGAGTTCGGCTTCCAATTTTTCCCCAAAGAAGTACAGAGCCTTAAATTGAAGAAAACTTCACAAATAACACGTTTCACTTTTATTTATTTTTTAAAACAAATATTGTATTTTTAAATGATTTTTTAATTATTTTAAACTCACGACAAGTTTATTTCAATATATGTATATGTAAATATTTATAGTTCTACGTTCCTGTATGTCCCTTGTTCACTTACACTTTTTCGAATGCTTCATGTCCAGCACACCAGCAGCAGAGCATACGTGCTTACTTGCCAAACAGCAAACAAAAACTGAATGGGCATACATAACCTTTACGAGAAAATTCCCCTACTCCTTCCTACTTTCCATTTCTTTCACACAAATAATGTAGCAAGGGCAATGAAGCTCTGAAGTTGATGATGTTCCATATACTACAGAAAAGCTAGAGCTTGTTCGATCTGAAACAGCATAGGTTCCACGAAGTAAACAGACTTTTTATGGAACACAAAAAAGAGGAAATGTTACCATGGCTTAAAGAATACACTTTTGTTTTTGTTAGTAAGGTTGTTTAATGCAAGTGCAGTTCCATTGCCGTATAACTTTCAGAAAGTTTTTTGTTTCTGGGATTCTCTAAATATTTATTATACATATTGCACGATATTCAAAATCGGTTTAAAAATTAGAAAAAAATTAAATGTAGACTAAAGTAAACTTTACATTTAGTATTTCACATAGAAGGTATTTAAAATGAAGTTTTGTACTAACGTTTAAGCGTAAAACTTTTAAAAAAATCTTTAAAATGAGTTGCATTCCCTGTGAGTAAAATGTAAGGTACTTTTTGCAGTTTGCATTGGACTTGTCTTAGTAGCAAAAAACAAGCTGAATGTGAATGCATTCCATTCCATCCAAATTTCAAACTAAAGTAGTTTGGAAGTTGTTTCACATAATTTATGTAGATTTTTTAGCTATTTTATTTTATGCTGACTTTTTTTTACAAACCCTGGAGACGTAGACTAGACGATATGGAATGTTTAAAAAAAATGTTACATGTGTCTCTCAGACACAATGAATGAACATGCATACATATTTTTCCGTAATAAGAAATAGTTTTTCATTTTATGTCTAGTTATGCAAATCTTCAAAACTATCAATTTGCAGATAATAATGCATATAAAGTAGTAAAAGAATTTGAGTAAGAAAAAAATAAGATGACAAAAATATTTGGAGCAAAACGACTCCGGAAAAGTATCAAGTGAACTGGGTAACGTTAGCGCTTCGTTCAATTTCAACTTCTTTATACGAATAATGTAAAACTTATATCGGTATCCTGAAAACTTAAAACGACTCTTAAATTTCTGATGTTTGAGAAAAAGTAAGAATTTCTTAAATTTATATCGTATCAACCATATATTTAAAAAATTGTATTCATTGTTGCGGTTATTGACCGTTTTTGTGATTTTTAAGCATCTGTTTCACACTCGCAAAGTATTTATGGTGGGGAAATAATATTAAGAAGCTCAAATTGCACAAGGCTACACATAATAATGTGCATTACGATTTACACTGCGCGTAATCGTTACCATTACAGTTTATGTGTAGTAGATAAAGCAGAGTAAGCAAGTATATTAAAGTTGGTCCCCAAGGAGAAAATTTAATGGAAACAATAGTGCGATACGCAATAATATCTCAGCATGGAGCTAATATTCATTACATGAGCAATACTCGCACTAATATTATTGCTTAATATTATGACGATGATGAGCTATAAAGGATAACGAAACTGTATAAGGAAATAGTGAGATGTATGTTAATATTTTGCTTAGTCAACTATATCTCTCTCTGATGGGTTGCGTGGGAGGCTAATAATATAACAAACTGACGATGAGTAGGTTTTTATCTAACACGCTTTATAGTGTCATGGTAATGTCGGATGGATGTCCATTAAATATTATCGCATGTCATTCTTCCGTTTGTCTTCACAATTTACGTAAAGGGAAAAAAGCCTGAATGGGTTATTTTTTGGTTTTCATGATATTTCAACCGTAAGAGTAGATAAGTGTAATGTTTTGAATGTAGCTAATCTACCATTTGTTCATGTGGTTCATTAAGTAAATATTATTATTTTCCATCGAGGAAATTTAAGAGAAAAGTAAACATATCAAGTAAGTCTATGCATTATAAATTACCCAGTTTTTCATGAATGCGGTATCAAGGTATTTCAATATAAACAAATAAGGTATTAATATTGTGTATTTTTCTCGTAACGAATCTTACCTTTCATAAGGGCAATTTGATATCAACTTGGATTGACAACATCATTTCACCAAAGCAGCTGTAGATACACCAATCTACATTCTCATGCGCATTTGTCTTGTATCCATTCGTTTCCTAAAATAAGACAAAAGAATAATGATTGGAAATAATAAAACATATATTTTTTTTCTCATTCTGGTAAATGAAAGGTAGCTTGCATGTGCGTGTCGTGTAACTTAAACGACTAATAAAAGGACAATAAATACTTTCTCTTAAATAATTCAACAAGCAAGTACGCAGTACTTATGTACAATTATTCCAGTTTCCATCGTACGTTTTCTTCAAAAATTGTTCCAATTCGAAGACTATGCAAAATTTTCCAAATGACTTACAAAATAAAAATTTGCTTATATTATACATATAAATTCAGCGTAATAAATTACCCAGTAAATTTGTAGGAATGAATTGTAATATTAAATTTTGAATGGGACTAAGGAAGCGGAAATTTAGTACGGAAAGAAGAGCATGTGTATTCGTGTTCACCTATCGAAATGATCTCAAAACTGTGTAGGTAATATTTTCCACGCATTGAATGTGAGCAAAAATAATACGTCAAATTTTAACTTGTGAAGGTACTTGTGAAGAAAAGCTCCACACTGTACTGTTTTTTTTCAGCCATAGTATCAGGAAGTATATTTTGAACATGATGTTACAAAAAAAACATGATGTAGCTTTATTCGCGAGTTTTTAGGCATACAAAGTTCATCTCATTATCTCTGACTAATATACTTAAAACTTTTTTCTGAAGAGATATCGATTTTCTGCTCTAATAATTTTTCCCAACCGCATTACCGCAAACCACATCATATATAAACTTCTACACAAAGTTGATATCAATTACTAGTAATTTTGCCTTCGATCTCGGAATATAGGTCATGTGGAAACTACTTAATTTGATGCTCATGGGTCACCAATTAGCTAATTTATGCACAACGAGATTTTTAACTTAAATGTTTTAAAAGCTTCACAATCGAACTTTAAAAGAACTTAACAGCAAATAATTTTTGTTTTTTGAAATAAAAACGTAATGTATTATTTATGTGCAGCATATTTAATTTATAAAAAAGTAAAAGAAAAATGCTCAACGGAGTGTTACCAAGGTAATAATAGGAAAGAAGAAAACGTGATGACTACAAACTGCGTCTTGGTTTGTGATGAGTAAGCTTTTTTGAGTAGGGGTGTCTAATTTAATAATATAGAATTTTCCTGTGGCGCATTGCATCATGATTGCTGTACCCAACATAAAAGGAGTTCTCATCAAAGAAGAATTCGGTTATGAAATTTGTGAATTTTCTGCTGTCTGTGCATTTTCTGATGACTCAAGAGAGTTACATGAATAATGGTGCTTATTCGTTCCACTTGTTTTAAAATATAGGCATTAGTAACTAAAGTATATATGTATTTCTTTTCCGTTCTTTTGGGAGGGAAAGGAAAAGAGGCAAGAGGAAATGAAATAAATGGATGAACGCACGAATGCATGCTGAGGCTTAATAATATGTGGTTATAATGAAATCGAGTAGTGCGTAGCTCCAAATTACGTTTCTGATTCTTCCAAAATGTTACATAGCCCAGTGAACAAAAAGTATTCATGTTGATCTGTCTTGATATCTGGAGCTTTTTGGAGAACCCCTTACGAGAATTTTACAGTAATCAGAATACGAACAAATCAAATTTAAATTTAATTATTGGATCCTTAGATTCAGTCTGATGGATTTTAATACAATTCAGTAAATTGGAAAAAGTACGCATTGAATCATACAAACCAGACAGATAAATGAGCTATTAGATAGGTATTATTTATTTGAGTATGCACACGTGTGTAAAAATTTATAGCGAAAGTAAATATGGAGTATTTGTACATACTTCTGCGACACTTTAGAATTTTCCCCTTTCGTTTCTCATGAGAAGACCACATACGAAGGAGAAATGCATCTTCTGGAAATACATTAACATGTCGACTAGACTAGACTTAATGAATCAAATTCTCTGCATACTTTAAAGAGGGAATGGGGATGAGTTTTAATAATTCATTCAAAGATAAAGTACTAAAATATTTTCGTTCATTAACGCAGTAGTCGTATGCTAGTCATTAAACCTAAACATGGATTCAATTTTTCTAGTATAGTCTAAGGTTACAAAATAAAGAGATAAGACACTTTCAATTCACTGAAAATACTAGAATCGAAAAATACATTAGGTTATACAAAACGATATATTTCTATTAAATTGGGGTATTATATATCCAAAGGTCTCCTCTTCGTCTGTTTCGATCGACGTTCAACCATGTTTAGCCTGCAGCACTGACAATACAAGTGCATCGTGGCACTACCAATAAAAATGGAAATCAAATTGGAAGTCTTGACAAATCAGAAAAGGGCTTTAAATTTGACGTGGAGACATTTTTTTGAGAAAAAATGATAAAAATTTAAGGTTGCTTATAATATAAGGTATGTTTCGATTTTTACTATTCTGACCTGCAATTTCCCGAGGGAACTGATCTACGTCTGGTTTTTTTCTACTGTGTGAAGATTTGGAAGAAAATAATCAAATCTAAAAGTGAAAAGGGAATAGGGGGAGACAACAGATGACATTGAAGGATACTCCATTTTAATACAGTTTGAAGAGAATATATTTACTAAACACGCCTATCTATTTCGTTACTTCAAGAGGTAAGTCAATAGGACAAACTGTGAGGTTTGTAATTTTTGCAAATCTTAGTCCCACCCGTCTGATCTTCCCTTGATCTTGTCCAATTTTTCAACGTACGTTTTTAGCAAAAAAAAACAAGGATAAAAATAAGGACAGTATATTTTCAATATTTTAGAACCACAAGCTTCTCTTTTATAGTTTATTATTCCTGAATTAAAGATTAGAAAGCTTTAAGGTCTCTGTTAAGAAACTTCTAAGTGTACTTAACGTACAATAAATATGAAACGTATTTTGAATCAATCCATTACTAAATTGTAGGCAGGAAAGCCAAGAAAATTAAAATAAAACTATAAGACGCCATATGATATAAACTTATGTTTACACACTTGCATATCTGCTTTCGTGCCAGAAACTCATGACATGACATGATCAAGTTCTTTGATCCGAATAATTATGGAGAATAATTAGAATACATTTGTTTACAAAACCACACGAGCGAATGTATTACAAAAATACTCTTATGTAAGAACCATTAGTAATGAAGTGAAAACTATGCAAATATTTGTACTGGGTATATATTACAATCATGCTTGTTCCGTGAATGTTTTCGCACTGTTTTCTCTGTGGTTAATTTATTGAAGATTTTCTGAACATCCAATTCCTTTGGTATTTCCTAATGTTTTGCAAAGTAGATGCTGCCTGATGTTGATAAAAACACTAAACGGATATACGAAATAAGAGAATGCAAGCGTTTTATGAAAATATTGGTAAATTATCGTTTATGTATTTTGTGAATAAATTGATTGTGAATTTTTAAAGCTTTCACATTTTTCAAAATAGCATACATATTTATTAAGAAAATCACATTCGTTTTTTTTGGTAAAAGGTTTTTTTTTTATTCCCGTGTATTCCAAAACATGCATTCAGTGTTTTACAAATACAAATGTATATATATATTGACATTTTGTAATATTTTATATTTTAAAGCACACATTTCCTAAAGCTTTTTATCACGCAGCAGAATTGGTGATGCATTTTTTTGGTATGCACTCTAGCTTATGTTTGAATTCCAGTAATTTAGAAATTGTCGTCGGTATGACTGCTTTAGAAGAGTTTTCGCTGATTTAGTGTATTTTCCCATTCTTAAAAAAAACTTTTCCTTTAATTCAAGCACTCGAACTCAAAATAATATGTAATGTAAATATGTGCTTGCTCTCATCGTCAGTAAAATAAATGGAATAAATGATGAAGAGTGAAAGCGGAAGAGTCAGAAGCCAGAAGGCATTGCAAACTAGAGAAAATAATGGCAAACGTAGAATATTTTACAAGAAGATCATTTACACTTGTGCACTCTCCCAAGTTGAGTGAAGCGTAAAAAGTAAATTTTTACTTTGGCTTGGAACGACGTTAAGTACACTTACGAACATGGTGATGTGCAGTGAAAGGGCTCATATGCGTGCTTTCAACTTGAGTATGGATGGAAATAAAATATGGAATACTGGCTTCTAGAGAAAAAGACAAAGTTTTTAATGCCATACTCGGAATGCAAAAAATAAGAGAGGCTGGATTTGGTACGAATTTTCCATTTAAAATTTCCAGCAGCAAACTTTAACGAATACGAAGAGGAGAAAGCTAAGTATAGTGTCTAAAACTCTATTTTTAACATGATGGAGTTCATGGCATTAAAAAAATTATCTATGAAAATGTGTATGTTTTCATGTTATATTTTACGTTAGCAGGTTTGTTCACACATTGACTTTAGAATAAGGTTTTACAGTTCATTGACACTCTAGAGAAATTTTATTCATAGAAATTACACATGTAGATATTAAAGTACTTGTGTGCACTTTATACTAAGTAATGTACGACGTACATTTTAGATTACTTCAACAGGGTTATAATGTTACACTAAAGCAAATCTGAAAGTTTAGTTTGGAAATATAGATGAAAAGTTTCAGTAAAATAATTCGGTATTCTCGATTGCTTGAAAATTTTCAGAGAGATTACATTTTCCCCAACTTTTTCTCTAGAGTTGCATTGCAAAAACGTTTCTGAATGGTTCATACATTTTTTAAAAATCCAAATGTCAAAACAAAATTTGACGGTTTGATATAAAGGAAACTTGGACAAAATTGCCCTGGTCACATATGGTCTTTAAATAAGAAAATAAACCAAGGTGAAAGTAGTCACAAGCATAAAGTTCACCTTGAATATAAATTGTTCACGAAAGACGTCTTCATAAATTTCCTTGATATATGTAGTCGTAATTTTATTCTAGTTGAGAAAGTTATTCTGTTCAGAGCTATTTCAAAGTTATGTAAGCTTTTTAGTATGCTACAGCATTTGATTTTTTAAAAATAAATACAAAACACGCATTTTAGGCATTACACACACCACTTTTTATGTTTCTTTGAAGTTCTGCACAAAAATAGTGAAACAACAAAAAATGTTACATGTATTCCGAAGTAGTTTCAAATTTCCGAAATATTTCGTTTTATCTTTCTTGTTTCTATATTTTTTGATTTGGATGCTGGGCATGTGATTCAGCACTGCGTAACCTTAAGAATATATTTATATTCGGAATAAGATTGCAGAAGTTTTTTATGAAGTTTTTCTCCAGAATACGTTAGTATTATAATACACGTAAATATTGTAAGACATCTGTACTCGCTTCTGAAGAAAATCATTCCTCAGAATCTACAAAAAATCCATTTATTCTTCACATAGGGCTCGAATAACTGTAAAACTTAAACTAAGAATGCAACATTTTGGGATCGTACATGGCCCCTTCCCCCCTCATTTTAATAATGAAAAATGGTCCTAAACGGTATATTGAAAATCATTACATCTAAATATTAAATGATCCTCACTAAAGGTGATAAAGGTTAGTGTTTATTCTATACAAGATATTTTTATTTTATCAGTAAAATGGCTTAAAATGCTTGGCTAATTCAATCAATGCAATTTTGGAGGCATGTCTAGCGTTCTTCTTTCATATGTAATACGAAACTTATAGTCATATTTGTCTGAAAGTGTTTGAAAGCTGTATAAAATATGTATTGGTGTGGTGCTTTGCTTATTAAGATCTTATCTTCTTTTGATTTTTTGACCCCTATTTCATTAACCTTATATCTGTTTGGGAAAGTCGCGCTACTTGAAAAGTTTGAATAAGTCTAATGGAATTAAATTGGCGATGGAATTTACTTTATCTCAAAACTGGTGTTAAAGATATTTTTAACTGCTCAGCTAATAGCT
Organism: Entomobrya nivalis; assembly: GCA_034695485.1. Classification (NCBI taxonomy): domain Eukaryota; kingdom Metazoa; phylum Arthropoda; class Collembola; order Entomobryomorpha; family Entomobryidae; genus Entomobrya; species Entomobrya nivalis. The sequence continues at coordinate 5,333 of JAQFZH010003494.1, read as the reverse complement.
TCTGATTTAGTCTACTGTTGTATTTAAAGTCCAGTCAGAGTCCCATTGCATGAGGCGTGAACTGTTTGAATGGTATAATTATCTTACACTTGGATCTTATAATGGTTGACTTTTCGTAACTCTTAGAAAAATTCTAACTCTTATTGCCACGTGATTTGTTATAAAACTGCTAAATAATTAAGCAGCTAATGAAATAATTACATCGTTTTAGTTGGCTTGTGGACTTGAATATTAGCTAATGATATTACTTTAACTTACCAGTAAACGATTCTTTGAGCACAAAGTCACCTCAAATGGTCTAACTTTACAATGAAGCATATCTGTTTTAATGGATAGATTTAATAGATTTTGATTAATAAAACATCAGCTTTTATATATCTGATTCCATCCCCGTGGCGCGACGCTTCGCCAAAGCGACGTTTGACCAACGTCACTTCACCAAAAAAATAATTTTTTGAACGACACTTAACCAAAAGCAAATTTTTGGGCAACGACACTTGGCCAAATCCAATTTTTTCACTAACGACGTTTGACCAAAAAATAGTTTATGGTTAACGACACTTCACCAAATCAAAAACAAAGTTATCTAGCCACAAAGTAAGTTATAAAATACCTGAAATTACAGACAACGTTCACATTGTGTATCATTCCCCTCAGTCAATGTATTTTTAGTACAAAATATCTTCTACGTATTAATGACATTAATTTCTGATCACAATCATTTAACGTCAATTTTACACTGTCCACTTAAATATATCGTAAAGATCTAACTTTATCTGATATAATGTTTGCTCCCAAATTGTGAATTAAATATATTCAATGCATGAGGATAAAAATGGTATCATTCTGTCAGCAAATATAAAGGAAGTATACGAATTCCAATTGTTAAAGCGTCCTTCCTATCTACGCGTTGGCGCCAAATTATGAGCAGCGGATTGACTACAACAGTTGATTGTGTAATGTAGAGACAAAAATGGCTTCGGTCAAATGTTTGTCAATGCTGTTTTAAAGAAGCTGACCGTAATTTTTAAGTTTAAAACTCATTCAGTTAAGTGTTCTTAGGAATCCCAGTGCATCGGAACAATAAGCAAGGGTGAAAAACTTGGTATTATGAAATATGCCAACTTCCAGAGTGATGAAGTCGCTTGTAGTAGGATTAATTGTAATTTGTATTTTTTTTGTTAAGCACCATACTTATTCATGCACCTTTTGAAACTTATCAATATGTAGAAAATATTTGGCTAATCGTCGTGCGTCATTTATATTACTTTTGGTCAGACGTCGTAAGCATATTTTTGCAATTTGGTCAATTGACGTATCTGAAAAATATTTTTTTGGTCAAATGTCGTGCTTCAAGTAGCAAGGTGATTTTCTTCGAAAAAATGCAAATTTGGTGCACCGTCGTTTTGGCGAAGCGTCGGACAATCTCCATCCCTCTCTTTCTTTTGCAATAATGTAACTATAAAACCAAATAAGTGGTTTTAGATAACCAATATGGTCGTAAGCGTATTAAATATTGGTAGTTCACTATCTATATTCCGATCACCTTTTAGTGGTTTTTTATCTTTAGAGAAATAATATAAATCCAGCTTGACAAAGGGACGTAAAGTATCGTTGAGCCATGAATTTCTTTAACAATGCTATGTGAACTACTAAATACGAGCTATTAGATATACCGGCATATAAAACTACTCAAATCACTAAACATGTTTTTGTTAAGCTAAGGTGAACACTATTCAAAAAAAATCTTCCGAGATAAATTCTTGTTCGTTTGAGAGGTTTACAGATAAATGTGTCAGATCAAATTCATAGAACTGATCTGGTTTAATTAAAAAACAATTGATGTAAAAGTTTGATAAACTTAGTTTAGTTTAGGATCTCGTTTAATAATATTGGCAATTGAAACATTTTGTTTTGTCTGGTAATAGTTCTGGATTTTTCAATGTATATTTAACCATGCATGTTGCCATAAAAATTGGTTGACCATTCTTGTTTGGACACAGTTGTTTCATAACTAGAAAAGCTTCAATACTCAATTTCATGAACTATGGAACTACTCGGAAAAAGTGGTCTTCTACAACAGGTTAAAATTAGTCTACGATATTCTGATTGGTGTGATTCACTTCCTTTCCAATGGAACGAGACCAATAATCAACTGGAAGTGAAAAATGAAAGGAAGCGCTATATTTTCAACATTCAACTTGGAATTGCACTACTTTACTTAATTCTGGAGTTTATTCAAAACTACATGGTTTTAAAGGATGCCTCACTCATGGTCATAACACACAGTATATTATTTCTCGCAACTGGGATACTTACACTATCTAGTCAACTTGTGAATTGTATCAAGCTTTCAGACTTTGTACAACTCTGCAATGGATTCATTCAACTTGAGCAAAACTTTGCAAAGGACTTTCCATGCAAAAACGATGAACACAAGCAAAAGTCGCCTACAGCTAACTTACCTCTACTCATCATGATTTTTTTACTGACCTTTTCTGGAATAATGCTTCCACTTGTATTTGGTTTGGACATATTTCGAAATCCTTGTTTCCCTGGCTATGTTGGATACTGGTTGAGCAGTCAATGTGAAAATGGCAAAGCTGGACATTTTCTAAGCCCCACATGGAGCATCCAAGAAGTTTTGACAAAGGTTGTAATTTCATTCCTATTTTATTTTACTTGGGCACCCTTGGTCTCTGGGGGCTTATTTAAAATGTCTCTGGAAAACATAGTTGAAGGACACTGCTTTCGAGTTAACATCGAGAAATTTGAAAAGTAAGATATTTTACACCGCAAATTATTTAAAATTCCGGTTAGTAATTAAATCCAGTTTGTATTTTTTTTAATAGACAACTTTTGCAGATGAAGATGTACAACGTTCGAGATTTAAGGAAACTTTTAATATTTCACAGACAACTCCAAATCATATCGATTCAATATCGGTTAATCGTTTCTGAGTTCCAACTGGGTTGCGGGATACCATGTTTCATTGCAATGCAAACAGCTTGTCTCTACAATTCCATTTCCTTCATTTCTGGAAAGGACACTGGTGGCCCTGCTTGGTACACTTTTGTGTTCCTTTGGTCAGAAGTTGTAATTATTGGTGTGACCATTCTCGTTTTTGGGATACTTGCGGACGTGTACAGTGTTTCAGATAGGGTTCACAAGAAGATAAATGCAAGAGCCGAGTTGAAGAGGAACAGGTGGGTTAAGAGGTGGATAAAGTCGTGTTCAGTTTTCAGAATATATTTTGGTGGATCAAATTATCTGGATCGGTTGACGCCTTTAAATATTCAGAATTTTGCTATCACTCAAACCGTGAGCTTGATGCTTCTAAACCATTAGACTGCTTTGCAAGTTTTTGAAACTTGGGTACTAATTTAAAAAATGAAGTCTAATAGGGTAACCTTTGCGTCATTTCAAAATGGCTGTTTGTTTACTGTATTTATAGGATTTGGGAAAAAAATCTAGATTATAAATATTGACTTATTTCAACTAGTCCCGCAGTGTGGGTAATTGAAAGTTGCCTTGTAATCTAAATTAACTTGGGGTTTAGCATTTAAACTAAATTAACTCTTGGTTTACCATTTAAAGTTAAGTGACGTGAGGTTTAGCATTGTGTTTAGCATTTAAATTTAAATAACTCGGGGTCAGCATTTAAATTTAATTAGCATGAGGGTTTAGCATTCAGGGTTTTGCATGGAGTCTGCTGTGTAACATCTTGTCTATTGAGAATATAATTATAATAAAGTATTATAAAAATCTTAAAACTTCATAAATTAATTTTCCTGTAAAATTACTAAACCTTTAACCGTTTAAAAGTTTTACAGTGAAACATGCACTTTATATAAAGCTTGAAAGCAATGGGGAAAAACAGTAAGCTATAGAAGGATTACTATATTGCTTAGACAGCAGACAAATGAACACCTTATTTATATCAGAACCACAAACACGTCTTTTCTCTGTAGCACTTAAATTTACGAAACAAAAGGTTTTATTGGGATTATACAGATAAGTGCTGGTGACACTTAAGAAATTTGCAAGCATATTTTACAGTTTACGGGAAAGACCGCAAGTTTACGAATTAGGAAGTTGCTATTTTGTCTGTTTTATTGCTTGGATTTGGAAAATGAAAACCTTTATTGCATCAAACGTTTCGATTTTTTTAATTCAAATTAATTTATTTTCTGCAAAATATATTCGATTATAATGCCCAAATGTTATACAAATGGAAGTATCAAAATTACGGAAGAAACACCGGTGGCTTGTTGTTATTACAATAAAGTAACTCACATTTGAATAGCATGGGGAAAATATTTCTCAACACAGCCTTGTCTGTTGCACATATGTGAATGCTTTTTATTAAATCCCTTATACATATAAGTCTCTAAATACATTTGTATGTGGGACCATACATTCTTTATGGAGAAAGCTAGACTAGTCTTCTTCAACAAAGAATGTTTACACAGAGTACTCATCGATTCGCATCCGACATTATCAACAAGAACCTTCCACTTTTACAGTAGCAAACGTTATCAAAGGAACGGCATCTCCTTTTTACAGCTTAGCATATCGTTTTTCACGATACTTCGCAGCAAAACGTTAAGACAACCTTACCACTACCACTGCTGTGCTTTCTCTGCTTATGATGCACATTTTAAGTAGACTCTGTTTTTAATATGCGTGTTTCTCGATCTTATAAAGAAGTAGCCAAGTAAAAAGGTTGCAGGCGGAAAATCGATCCGAGCTTTGGAGGTCCTCTCTTTTAGAAAAAAAACAAGACGACTCCCAACTCCAACTCTCAGCTTTACTCCTTTTCTGTCTTTAAGGCGACGCTTTTCTCTTTATTTTATAGCCTCTTGGGTAGCTTCTGCGTGTAGAGAGATCTCAGAATAAATGGAAAAATAGGAAGGAAATGCTACTCATATAAGTAACCATAAGTATCGTCTACAACTTTGGCAACATATTCGTACGAACATATATGAACTATACACATACATATCTGCACATGCGATTTCCCACAAATTCATTTTCTGCAATTCTAATAAATAGCTTCAATCTAGACTGTTTACTTGTCCAAGTCTTTGTCCGAAGAGTAAACATCCTTTGCAGGCTATTTTCTTGAGTAGAATGTAACAACGTTTCAGTTGAAATAGATGTACGCTTTTGAGAAAATTGTTGAGGCACTTTCTACTCCCACTCCAGCTTGATTGAAAAGTTACTCTATTTGAGAAACTATATGAGATATAGGCGAATGGTGTGACCAACATTTTTAAAATTGAAAATGACTAGCAAAATCGTGTTTGGCAGTCAAAATATAGTACATTTTG
>JAQFZH010003493.1:0-13738 GCA_034695485.1 Entomobrya nivalis | reverse complement strand
AGACACACAGACAGACAGGATCGTAATCTCATTAACTACCTCTTATGCGATTTCATCGCTTTCGGTAGTTAATAAATAAAACAAAGTAAATCGATATTTTCCACAAGATTTATGTTATTATTCACAATGATGGTGGATTTTGTAAACACACTTGAAAAGCTAAATTCAAATAGTTTTTATTAGCGTTATGTTATTTTGATATTTTTCTTAGTGACAATGGCACATTTGCGTTGCGTACTCAATAATATGCTGGGATTACTCTACATATTTGCCAATTTAAGTACACATGGTAGCTAGATTGCCTAAAAAATGCTTATGCATATATTTACATTTACTAGCACTAAAATACTAATGTGTATTCATACACTTTAGTTCATTTTTCGACATTGTAATGGTTTGTCAACATGCTTGTTTAGTGGTATATTTCGTTCTAAATAATATTTATTTACAGTTAGCCCTAATGTAGAAGCTTTTAAAGAGTTATAAAAGTTGGATTCTGATTCTACAATCCATCAAAATTCAGATATAAAGTTAAAGCAACTCAGTGTAAAGCGTAACATTTGCTCAAACTATTTACTAGGCAAATATATTATTTCACTTTGAAATTAAATCGTTTTCCATGAAAAAATTTAAAGTAATGCTTCAGTATTACAAATGGCCAATAATCTATTAGTATTATCTTGACATTTCCTCTTATGAGATTATTCCAATTTTTCCTCTTTCAATAATCTTAATACACTCAAGACATTGTCCCCTAAAAACCGGATTCAATGCCAGCAACATTATCAATTTGAGATTGCCTAACACTATTTATGGCACCTGTAACATTTGCCGGATATCAACTTAATTGACCGAGTTAATAAAGACCTAGGCCTGAGATACTATGACATGCAAAATTAGTGCTCCTCAAAATCGACCAAAATCAAATACTGAAATCAAACTATTAGTGTTTTTAATTAACAAATTGTGTACGAGAAATTTTGTGTGATTATTCTTAAAATAGCAAATTAATGCGGTTTGATTTAGAAAATGACTACAATTATATGCTATTTTTAACAAAAGCTTTTGCATGAGAATATTAACAGCTAATTTACATCTTCTACTTCCTATTTAATACGAAATTTTAGTTAAAAATAAAATTACATTTACAACTCCGAATTAACTGAAGACATGAAGCACAGATAGTGCGTACATAGTTAAAAATTATCCCTCTTAACTCCCCAACCATACTGCTAAGAGCAATTGAGAGCCCGGCACATAATAAAATGAATATCACTTGTGTGTGTCCTTTCATGTTTGGTTTTGTGGGAGGAATACTCTCTTTATCTCTGCTCAAGTCTGTTCTGTTGATAAACTTTGGCCACCATTCAAGTACTCCAGTAGTGGTTATTTTCGAGAACTGATTTAGTAACGAAAGACGAAATAGTTAATTAATTTAATTAATTAAATTAAGTATCATAACAAATTGTGCAAATGAAAATTCGATTAGCTTAAAAATAAAATCCGATCTAATTACCAATATACCTTGTGTTACTCTCCTGCTTTTTTTTTGAGCATACATATTTAACTACTTCAAATTAGCATCTGATAGCTGAGCTGAAATATTTCTAAGGTAAGAAATTTCTAAGGGTAGTAATGTTTTCTAAATATCATCAATTAGTCTTTATTTTTGATTAATAAACAAGTTTTTGTTTGGGGAAAATCTGGACATGGGCATGTTTTCCTGTTTTGAAGTAGAAATTTAGTTAATTAGGGACTTAATTGTTACAGTTGCTCTACCCAAGCCGAATCTGATATTGGAAAGATCTTTCGAAATTTTTAGTTTATGTTTCGACTTAAGTTGTGTGGTGTGGTGATCCAAGTTAGAAAATAAAGTTCTTCTTTTGGACAAGTTGTGAAAAATTTTGAGTCGAATTTATTGCAAAGTTAATTATATAAAACGTCTTTACTGGCTACACAAGAATGAATTAAAAATTGACACTTCAGTAATTACAGAACCGGACTATAAATAAGTAAAAAACTCCCGAGCCAAGTTAGAAGGGATAAAATTGAAATTAATTCATTACACATATTTAATTCAAACAATTACAAATCCTTTCCAAATTTCAATGCAGTGCTCACCATTTAAACCTTACATTACCTACAAAGTTACAAATTAAAAATAGAATACTAAGTATTCCAATCCAACAAAAGACAATTAAAGCTTGAGGCAAACTTGCAACCTACAACTCCTCACTCTCACCAGACCCATCAGAATCATCAGACGCATCGTCATCTTCCGAACCGCTCAACATCACATCATCATGCCCTCTGCCAAACGAACCGAAACCCTCATTCTCATCATCATCTCGTAAGCTCTTCTTCGTTTCATTCCGAAAAGCGCACCGATCACATTCACAAATTACATTGCCATCTTCATCGTAGTTATCCGAACTGGTCAACGTATCGTTACGAATTACTTGACAAAACTGAACCACCTCCCTCAGCGCCTTCTCGGCTTCTACACTCATCTAACCAAAAAACAATAAGAGCAAACAAATTACTTCTATTCACTGTAAAAAATATTTCATTATTAATTTTTTTGAATATCCCAAAAATAACTGCTCACCTCCTTGTCATTTACACATATCTGAACCGATTTTAATCCAGGCATTTTCAAAAATCCTTTTAATATCGCCTCATCCGTCAGCTTTGACTCACCGCAATAAGTATCCACCTGGAATCGCTCCAATTCTACATAAATTAAATAAACAAAGTGAACATTATTTTCAAGCGTATAAACGAAATGGCTGTGAAAGCATGTTCACTTTTACCTTTCAAATCACAAATTTTCATTTCTGGTGGAGCACCCCTAGAAAACCCAGCTGTATCTTCATCCCTAATAACGCAGCTGTCCCCTATCTGGCTCCCATGCAGACACACCAATTCAGTCAAGTCCCTCCAAACCTCACAAACAATCGGAATGGTGCTCCCATTCAGAATAGTTTTCAGTTTCTTCAAATTCGGCATCCATTTCCCCAAAATTCTCAAACTTTCCTCTGGAAACTCAAAGTCAACTTCCAAGTATTCCAATTCAGTACACAAAAAGGCCCCTTCCTTCAAACATGTCGGTACTTCCGCCACCATGTCCTCATTGTACTTTTCATACCTTATCTTGTCTTCGTAGTCATTCCAATGCTCTCGGATCCAGTTCATCAGCTCCACTCGCTTCTCAAAGCACGCCAAACTAATTGTCAGCCTTTTTAAATTTGGAGTGTTCTTTAGAAATTGAAAGTCCGGAGCGATAGCTCCCCACAAATGCAATTCCGTAAGTGAAGTCATCTCACCACCAGTATCCCAAGAAGCTAAACTCAAAAATGTTGCGCATGGTGGTCCCACAGGAGGTCGATACAGTGTTAAGGTTTTTAAAGTCCGGTGTAATGAGAAGAGATAATTATTCAACTGCGTAGCATTTTCGAGCAATTCCAATCCCGGGATTGCCGAGATTTCAAGCTGAAGCGTAAGAGTTTCCAGGGGGGGCTGTGGAAAATTATCTGCCTCATTTTCGGTTGGTGGTGGTATAAGGTATACCCAGGAGTAATAGTAGTCCAAAAAAGAGCTCGAGTTGATTAAGTCCAGATGTTTAAGATTTGACAGGGGCGGGGGGCTGATTCCACTCGGCTTAGCTTTAAATATGGCTTGGTAGATTGGCTCAATTAAAGTCTGCTCAGTCATTTCGATGGTGGGTAGGTCCACTCCTTTGATTGCCTGTCAAAAAAATAAACAGTTAAAACTTTTAATTGACAGTTAAATGAATAGGAATAATAAAATTTATATTTTTAACTTGAAGAGTACCTCTAAGTGTGGCGCAATTTGGAACAAGTCTTTCAAGCTCATATCTTCCAAGCTGCCGTAGACCGTCAACGTTCGCAAGTCTAAATGCACCCTTTCATTGAAAACTGGAAGGTCTTCATCTGGTTTCTCAGAATTTTCTGCTTCTTGGGTATCCACGTCGTTTAAAACGAGATGTTTCACGTTTGGGATCATGGTGACAAGCAACTGGGCCATGGGACAGGTCACTTTCTTCACTGAATACGGTCTCAAGAAGAAGCAGTCTTCAAAGTAGATAGATTCAACGAGAGGTCCAATGGCATTCCAGAATACTTGACCTGGTCCACCGGCTTTGTTGCAGGCTTGAAGGTCGAAGGTGAACCCTTTAAATTTGTACTTTGAAAAGGGCTTGGCAACTAGTTGGAAGGGACTCTCACGATCCTGAAACTCTGCAAAGAATTGGGAGACTGGAAGGCCTTCGTGGTATTTAGTTACGGTGAAGGGAGTGGGATCCGGGATGATGGTGAGGACAGCACAAGAATTCCTCCAGTGATGGAGAGTGGCTTCAGTCCAGGTTTTGCAGACGAGACGAAGTGTCTTTAACTGTTCGAAAGAAGGGTCGAGCTGTTCCACGATTTTGCTCACGATCTGAAAAAGGAATCAACAAAATATAAGTTCCATAATTAAATTATAATTGATAATCTAACATTAGTTGGTAGTGCAATTTAAATTTAAAGTTAAATTATGGAACTTTACCAGTGCATTCATCAGTGGATGCTCTTTGAAAGCATTAGAATCATCATCAGTGCTTCCGATTTGAGGAGAAGACAGGCTCAAAAATCAAAATAGTATTTTGAGCTGTTGCACTGCTGATCGCACTGGAATCCATTTTTAAATAAGTGGTTCAATTAATCGTACTGCTGCTAATTAAAAGAATAATTACACTTTATAATTGAAACAAATTAAACAGTTGCAATTCGCTCGGAATTAATTGTGAATTTTGTGAGAATCAAAATTACGCCACAGCACAGCTGACAGGACAAGACTTGATGTTGAATGTTGTGTTGACTCACCAAGCAAAGCAAGGCAAGGCCAAACAGAACAGAAGCAAGACACAAAAATGAAATGAAAGACGAAATGGCGCTTGCTCAACTCAACAAGCAGAAAGCTTCTCAAAAAAGGAAAAAGGGAACCTTTTCGTATTGTACAATAGGTGGATAAGAAAAAGCCAAGAATATTGAGTTTGGAGCGGAGTGAGTTGATTTGATTGAAGCTGGAAGCTGTGAAGTGAAAAGGTCTTTTTTACAGGCAAGAAAAAGAAGACGCGACGAAAGTAGCTAATACTGCATAGCTTAAGCATAGGCTTAATCATTGGAAATTGATGTGACACATAGTGACATCAACTGAATGGATGTTGCTATGGTAACCAAACTTATAAGAGTAGAGGTAATTAATTGTACTTTTACTTGGCCAATGGCCAATAGTAAAAATGGTTATTTAATTAAGATGCGAAAAAAGTCCACAATTGTTTGTAATTGGGTTTCAGAATTGATATTTTTTTAATTATGAGTTTTATAGATCATCATGAAATATGAAATCATGAAAAAATACAACTTTGATCATTTAAAAATTAAATTTAAAAATTATTATGATACAAGATACAATTAAAATGACATTACTTTCACAAACTTGTAACCACAATAGCATAATGTCAAGATTACAAATACTAAATATTTTCCAACATTATGCGAAAAACGAAAAGTCTAAAATGTCGTTGGAGATCAGATGCAGAAGAAAGCAGGGAGAATTAAAATGCATGAATCTTAAATAAATTTTGTGATACAACACAACTACCCTGTCCCTGAGGAACAATTGGATAATATGACTAGATGTATTTTAAATTAATCAATCTTCTTTCTCACAAATACAAAATTAAATTACAAGTACAAAAGTAATGAAAATTAAATTATTAAAAAAGCTGAGAGAACTCAATTCAGAGAATTTTGAAAATGACAGTTCATGCCTGCAAAAAACTTTTTCTTCCCGGTATCCCAAGGTAATGAAAAAATTTCCCGATGGGCATACGTGAATATTTCCCGGTCTAATTTAGCATGTCGAGCTTAGTTAAACCACAATTCATAAAGTTCATTTTCTTGCTCGTTCGGGTTTTTACACAGTTCAAAGCCGAAGTGCTAGTCGGCACATCAAATTTTAGTTAATTTAGTTATTCGCAATCAAAAGATTTTATTTTGCTAAAACTACGAAAATCCGATTAATATTTGCTTAAAAGAAATTTTCACATACTTTTTGAAATATTGAAATCACATGATCATAAATTATATGGATTCCGATAAAATCATGACTTTTAATTTACTTAATAAGGACATTCCTCAAAATTGCAACTAAACTTCTACCAAAAATCCAATTACCCTAAATTTTGCTTGTAGGAATTCATTTTTATCCCAATTCTCACTGTTAGAATCATTTTTTATTTAAGGATGCATATCATGTAATTTTTCAAAAAATTCAGCTATTGTTCCCTAAAAAGTCTATACTCCAATTTTAGCTAATCTGCTGATTAGATAATCAGTTTATTTACCATCTCCTCATTTTTCCTCTTTAAACAATCAGTATTCCTGTCTATTTATTGCCCCAAAAAATTATTCCTTCAACACATTTTGCTGTTTTTAATCAATTTCCTGGCCAGTTACCTAATTCCCTGCCTAATATTAGTTTTCGTTCATGTTACAAATTTCCCTAAATTTCTCACAGTACCGGATATTTGGCCTATTTCCCAAAGGAAGAAAATTTTTCCAGCCTTCTACCCGTTTCCCTGCCATTTTTATCTACTTGTATACCTGCTACCCACTTCCTTTCCTTCCCCTTTCCCCCTTCCTTCCCCTTTTCCCCTTCCTTCTCTTTCCCCCTTTCCCCTTCCTTCTCTTTCCCCCTTTCCCCTTCCTTCTCTTTTCCCCTTCCTTCTCTTTTCCCCTTTCCCCTTCCTTCTCTTTTCCCCTTTCCCCTTCCTTCTCTTTTCCCCTATCCAGGATACCAGGATACCGAGTTTTTTGCTGGCATGTGACAGTTGAATGTAGAGCGAGCTCAATTCCATGGCTACCTGGGGCTGATTTTTAAAGAGATCTTGGTACTCCTTCGATTCCAGTATTTTGTCGCTTGCAGTCCTCAAATAACTTTAAAAAATACACAGAACAAACAACCATACAAATAAATGATTGCGATTGTCATATTTTAAAATCAGTCATTTAAAAATTAAGGTAAATTATTTGTTTTTTACTTCTGAAGGACACGAACAGCCTTGTCCCTCAAGTGCTTCAGTTCCTCCACATTCTTCCTCGCGTACAGAAACATGTCCAGTGCACTTTTCACCGAGAAATATTCAAAATCAGTGCTATCTTTGGCCATGATGATTTCATCCATTGCGTTAGCCGCCCATCCTTTCATTATATAGTGCTCATGGTCCACTTTTAACACTTCCAAAGCCACATCGCAACCATCCAAAATTCTGGAGACAGAGCCACAGTAAATATATTCTAAAAGCGCCTCCACGCCTTCCTTGCTCATCTCCATTTTCAGTTTCCAAGGTCCTACCTTCCATCCTTCATCCAGCATCTCGTTAAACTTGTCACGAAATAAATGGCTTTCGGCAGCAAGTACTGCCCGGTGACACTTCACAATCTCTCCAGTTTTGCATTCAATCTCCAAATCTGTGAAATCTTTGTCCAGCATCAACTTTATATTCACATACGAACAATCGTATGCCCAGTTGACAATATTCACATTCAAGAACACTCTGACACTAAATTTGGAGTAAATGAAGCCAGTGCCCTGTTCCCTCCACTCCTTCATTTCTAGAGGTATTTGAATTGGAGTCAAACTGCTGCTGCTAACTTGATCTCGATACTCACCAAAGTGAGGCTCGATTTTCGCTTTCAGTATAATTAAAGACTCTGAGGAAACTGCTGCATTGACAGTTGGCAAGTGACACAGGTAGGCTTGGAGGTTAAATTCTAGAAAAACATCACCAAATTCGTCATCCGATTCCCTCAATTTCTTAAATACTGGTCCACCAAGAGTAAAATATCCATCCTGTGAGTTTGGATCGTTGGAGATGAGTTTCAAATTAATCTTCCCGAGACTAGAATTCATTATGGATTAAATTAGTGAAATTACTAGGCATATTTTGTAACTCTAATAATTAGAGATGGTTTGAATGTTTACTTGTCTTCTTTGCTCTTCGTCAACTTCTCTTCCAGTGTTTTTGCAAACTGTTCAGAGTGCTCGTTGACATGGCTGCAAATTGACATCAAGCTCACTGGAATATCCGATAGAGTAAGAAGGGTACAGTCATCTTGAAAATCGGTGGCGTCACCACTACCATTGATGTCTCCTTTCTTGGTACAGCTATTATGCTCCTTTGTCTTGGAAACGACTGGAGTTATTTGAACATTCTCCTTCACAACGTACAGCTCCATTTTACAACCTTCCATTTTCAGGCGTTTGCGTTGGAAAATAAAATCTATAAAAAAATCGAACAGAAATCAAACGTTTTAAATACAAAAATATATGTTTCAACAGTCATGTATGATTGTATGAACTTATTGAGAATTAGTTGCTTAAAAAAATTAATTAGCCAAACAAACCGAAACACAGATTAAATGCCAAAATGTCTTCAATTCAATTTTAAAAAGTCCACAAACCAACCACTAATAACCCGTGTAATTTAAATAGTCCGAATACTTGGATCTTATTACGGCAAAACAGTACTTAATCTAAATACCTTTACTATTACAACTTGAAAAAAAATATTAACCAGAATTACGATACGATGATAATGTGTCATCATATGTTGTATTAACCTCATTCGTTTTGCCTGTCTGATACTCATTCATTCATCTATTTATCTGGCTTGTCGTTCTTCACTTAACTTTTCTTGTACAATCCGCGCTTGAAATCACAATGCACTACTAGCACAAAGTGTCAGACTCGTAAGGTAAATCATATATGGTTAAAAATTAATTGTTTATGGGACTGTAAAATATTGAAGCGTTAAACACTCTAATTCATGACGTTCATTCTTTCTTTTTGTTTAGTTTACAGCTGCACTAGCCAATCCGAATCTGATATTGGAACGAAACGAACGAACGAATCTTATTTGGAATTATATTTATTTTTCTACTTTGTGGTGTACCAAGTTGGAAAATAGAGTTTCTTTTTGATGAAAACTTGTAAAAGTATTTAAAAGTATTCAAAATAATTCAATCGTCAATTTTTTTCGTTTAAAATTCTGAACAAGTTTTTATTGAAAAGTTAATAATTATTTAAAACCAGAATAATAATAATTCCAACAAAAGACAGCTGAAACTTGAGGCAAACTTGCAACCTATAAGTCCTCCATCTCACCAGACCCATCGGAATCACCGGCCACACCTTCATCATCCGAACCACCCCAATCTTGATCATCCCTCCTTCCAAATCAACTCATACACTCATCTGTATCGCCTCATAAATCGTAAACCATTCTCCGATTCCCTCCGAAAAGCGCACCGATCACATTCACAAATTTCATTGCCATATTCATCGCACTTATCCTTATACTCCAACTCATCATCGTTACGAATTACTTGACAAAACTGAATCCCCTTCCTAAGCGCCTCCTCTGCTTTCTCACTCACCTAACCAGAAACAAGAGCATTCAAAACAAACTAATAGTGTCTATTCATTAAAAAAAACTTATTTTAACTGTTAATCCATTTTAATAAATGACTAAATTAACGCACATAGCTGTCATTGACACAAATCTGCACAGATTTCAATCGGGGCATTTTCAAAAGTCCTTTGTACACCGCATCCTCCGTCAGTTCCGACTCACCGCAATAGGTGTCCAATTGAAATCGCTCCAGATCTAAATTTAATAAAAAATTACAAAACTTCAAGTTACCCCATCAAATTGAATAAATATCTATACTTATCTTCAGTGTTACCCTTCAAATCACAAATCTTCAATTTTGGTGGAGGACCCCCAGAGAAACCAGCTGTTTCTTCATCCCGAATAAAACAGCTATCCCCAACCTGGCTCCCATGCAAGCACACCAGTTCAGTCAACTCGCTCCAAACCTCACAAACAATAGGAATGGTCCTCCCATTCAAAATAGTCTTCAGTCTCTTCAAATTAGGCATCCATTTTCCCAAAATTCTCAAACATTCCTCCGGAAACTCATGATCGATTTCCAAATACTCCAGTTCAGTGCACAAAATTCCCTCTTCCTTCAGATCTATTGGTACTTTCGCCACCATGTCCTCTTTGTACTTTTGATACCTTGCGTTGTAGCTATAGTCATCATATGAGTGCTCTTTGATCCAGTCTTTCAGCTGCTCTCGCTTCTCAAAGCACGCCAAATTAATTTCCAGTCTTTTTAGATTTGGAGTCCTCTTTAGAAATCCAAAGTCCTCAGCAATTGTTCCCCACAAATGCAATTCCGTAAGTGAAGTCATCTCACCCACAACCCCCGCCGAAGTTCCACTCAAAAAACTTGGGTATGGAGGAACCAAAGGCGCTCGAAACAGTTTTAAATTTTTCAAAGTTTCGGAAAATGAGAAGAGGTATTTATTCAATTTTGTATCGTTAGGAATTCCTAAAGAGAATCCAGGCGCGTCCTGAAGATGAAGAGCAAGTGTTTCCAGGGGTAGCTGCGTTACACTTTCTGCTTCATTTTTCATCAGTGGAAATGGAAATACGAAATCCCAAGAGTACTCGTTTTCCAAATAAGTGCTCGAGTTAATTAAGTCAAGATGTTTAAGATTTGACAGGGGCAAAGGGCTGATTCCTCCCGGATTTCCGTTAAATTTGACTTGATAGATTAGCTTTACTAACGTCTGCACAGTCACAAGCTTGGTAGGCAGGTCCAATCCTTTAATTGACTGTGTTAAAATAAATTGACCGTTTAAATATTTAGAAATGGATTACTTAATTAAATAGAAAACGAATAAGATTTAAAATTATTAAAGCATACCTCCAAATGAGGTGTCATTTTGAACAAGTCTTTCAAAATCATATCTTCCACGTCGCCATAGATCGTCAAAGTTCGCAAGCTTAAATGCGGCCTTTCATTAAAAATTGGAAGGTCTTCCTGGGACATTTCTGCTTTTTGAATTACCACTCCATTTAAAACGAGGTGCTTCACGTTTGGGATCATACTGACAAGCAACTGGGTCATAGGACAGTTCACCTCCTTCACAGATCTAGCTTTTAAGAAGATGCAGTTTTCAAAGAAGAGAGAGTCTATTAGGGGGCCAATAGAATTCCAGAACGTTTGAGCTGGACCACCAGCTTTGTTGCACACTTGGATATCGAAGGTGATCCCTTTAAATTTGTACTTTGAAAAAGGCTTGGCGGCTAGTTGGAAGGGACTCTGGGGATCCTGGAATTCTTCAAGGAATTGGGAGACTGGAAGGCCTTTGCATTGCTTAGGCGCGGTGAAGAGGGTGGGGGCCGGATCTGGGATGAGTGTTAAGACAGCACAAGAAGTCCTCCAGTGATGGAGAGTGGCTTCAGTCCAGATTTTGCAGACGAGACGAAGTGTCTTGAACTGTTCGATAGAAGGGTCGAGCTGCTCCACGATTTTGCACACGATCTGACAAAGGAATCAACAAAAAACACAACAAAATATAGGTTCCATAATTAAATTATAATTGATGTAATCCTGGTTTGTGGTTACATTTAAATTCAAATTATGCAAATTTACCAGAGGGTTCATCAGTGGATGCTCTTTGAAGACATTGGAATCATCAGTGCTTCCGCTCTGTGGAGAAGACTGGGTCAAAACAATTTGCTGAACTGTTGCACTGCTGACCACACTTGAATCCATTTTTTATTCAGTGGTTCAAATAATCGTACTGCTGCTAATTAAAAGAATAATTACACTTTATAATTGAAACAAATTAAACAATTGCAAATCGCTTTGAATTGATTGTGAATTTTCTGAGAATCAAAATCAAGCCAGTGGACAGCTGACAGGACAAGAGTTGATGTTGACGAAATGGCACTTGCTCAACTCAACAAACCTTCACAAAGAAGTAAAAAGGGAACCTTTTCGTGAAGTACCATAGGTGGATAGAAAGAAGCGACGATATTGAGCTCAAAGGGGAGTGAGTGGATTTGGTTGAAGCTGTGAAGTGAAAAGGCCTTTTTTACAGACCAGAAAAAGAAGGCGAGAACGTAGCTAAAAACGCATGTGCTAATATGATATGATTATGATGTTGCTAAGGTAACCAGGATTTTAAAAGTTGTAAGTACTTGTATTTATAAATTTTTAAATGTAAATAGTTAAGATGCAAAAACTGGAATTATAGGCTCTTATTGTTTATAGAAATGATAGACGGGTTACTTTATGATGACGGGATAAAATTGAACTAGATTCATTACACAAACTTATTTTAATTAATTCATGTACCCTTTCTAAATTACAATACAATGCTTAATATTTAACTCACTCATAATATCAATATTCACTTAAAAATTAAAAATAATATATTCCAACAAAAGGCAATTAAAACTTGAACCAAACTTGCAACCTACAACTCATCACTATCACCCTCATAAGAGCCATTCGTAGAATCACCAGACGCATCATCAACGTCCTCACTTCAAAACCACTCGTCTTCGTCATCATCTTCATCATCATCCTCTCGAAAACCGTTCTCCGCGTCAGTCCGAAAAGCGCATCGATCACATCCACAAGTTGGATTGCCATCTTCATCGTACTTGTCAGAACTCTCGAACTCATCGTTACGAATCACCTCACAATTCTTGACACCCCGCATCAGCGCCACTTCTGCTTCTTCACTCATCTACCAAAATAAATCCAAAAGAATTAACTTGATTCATTAAAACAAAAATATTCAGCTGTTTCTTTCGAAAATAAATATAACCACTCACGTCCCAGTCATTGACACAAATCTGCACAGATTTCAATCCGGGCATTTTCAAAAGCCCTTTGTAGACCGCATCCTCCGTCAGTTCCGACTCACCGCAATAAGTATCCACCTGGAATCGCTCCAGCTCTTTTAAATCACAAATTTTCAATTCTGGCAAAAAAGCCCCGGAAAACCCATCTTTTTCTTCATCCCGAAAAAAACATGTATCGTCTACTCGGCTCCCATGCAAGCACACCAGCTCAGTCAACTCCCTCCAAACCTGACAGACAACTGGAACGGTCATCCCATTCAAAATAGTTTTCAGTCTCTTCAAATTTGGCATCCATTTCCCCAAAATTCTCAAGCTTTCCTCCGGAAACCCATGGTCAATTTCGAAATATTCCAGTTCAGTGCACAAAATTCCTCCTTCCTTCAAATTAGTTGGTACTTTCGCCACCATATCTTCATCGTACTTTTTGTAGATGCAGTTATGGCCAAAGTCATCATTATCAAGTGCGTCATCTGTGAGCCACTCCTTTAGCTGCTCTCGCTTCTCAAAGCATGCCAAATTAATTGTGAGTCTCCTCAAATTCGGGGTACTCTTCAGAAAGCCAAAGTCTGGAGCAATGGTTCCCCACAAATGCAATTCAGTAAGTAAACTCATCTCATCTCCAGCACCCCAAGTTCCCGTCAAAAATCTTGAGTATGGTGGTCCCACAGGAGCTCGAAACAGTTTTAAGGTTTTCAAGGTCTTGGAAAATGAGAAGAGATACTTGTTCAATTCATCATTTCCGGTAGGTTGTCCAATTCCAGAGATAATTATGGCATCAAGATGAAGAGCAAGTGTTTCCAGAGGGAGCTGCGTGGGCGTCACATTAACGGCTTTATTTTTCTTGGGTGGCGAAGGAGTTAAGTCCTCCCATAAGTGGTCATGTTCCAAAAAATAGAACGAGTTGATCACGTCAAGATGTTTGAGATTTGACAGGGGCAAAGG